>JBAMBJ010002722.1:0-64846 GCA_037043495.1 Drosophila recens | reverse complement strand
AATTTTCTCTTTGACAAACTGAATTTTGCGCAGTGTAACGTTTAGACTGTATGACGGTGTAAACTGTAGAGCATAAAAAAAACAGCTATTAACGATTTGTCGTTAACAATTAGAAGTAAACAGATAAAGGTAGTTGCTGTGTGTAAAAGAGACGAAGCGAGAAAAATTGCGTGACAGAGAGAGGAGAAGAGAAAAGCCAATAGTGAATAAGTTGCAAGGAGAATAACTGATTGCACTTGAGTCAAACATTCTTGCAGTTGTTATTATTATTGTTGTTGTTGATGTTGTTGAACTGTGTCAACTGTTGTTTGGCCAACACTTGGTCGCTGTTTCCCATGTACAACATTGATAATAATAATAATAATAATTATGATTTTAATTAGCTTGTTTGAAGACGCACTCGATAAAGAGGAAACCGGCAACGAAAACAATGCATGTAGTTACCCACTTGACCAAATAAGCACACATATGTACATGCATACATATGCACATATTGATACTTTTGACCACACACACACACATACATAAAGGCTCAACATTACAGTTAATTACATTTGTCGAGCCGTATGAAAATTACGTACACATTTCCAGTTCGTGGGCCCATTAAATAACGGTTAACTGGCTGGCATCATTCTCACAATTAACAACAACAACAACAAAGGACAATGTTCTCTTTTCTCTCTCAACATGTTGCGACGTCATTAATAACAGAGCAGCAACATCCAACATGGACGACACTGACCACATTGCACACACATACACACACACAAACACGCACAGCACTGCACTGCAATTTATACAAACACAAACACACGCACACCTATTTGCCTGGCTATTTACATAAGCGATTTTATGCTATGCCGCCTCAGAAAGCTTTCGGTATGGCGACTTTTGTATGCACTACCATCATGCGGGCAGCCATCGTGTATAAAGCACAAAGAGTGTGAGAAAGAGAGATATTTATCAACTGAGTCATGCAGTTCACTCTGTCAACTGTAGTTACATACTTATATATGTATTAACCACAAATTGGCAGCTGTAATCATTGACCGTGTTGATCGCTAGTTACTCAAACCAATAATTACACACATACATTCATCATCACTGCGGACGGCAGTCCGCGCTAGTGACGAAAGCAGCACGAAGGGTGCGAAGGCGACTAGCATATATACACAGGAAGAATGGAAAATTTGCTATGACTGTCCGATCAGGTCGAGCTATATACCGATCGAAAGGTATCAGTTAAACTTACAAGTGTGCATACTAAGACTTTTAAAAACTCACCTGGTTCGTGAGATAAACAGGTGTAAGTGGGAGGGGAAAAATTTAAATGATTGGAGCTAATGGGGCCGGTGGAGCCTTTTTTATTTTTATTTTAATTTTTAACTATTTTTATTAAAATTACGCGTCGAATGACACCTCGATCATCAAAATCCGACCGCTGGTTCGAAAGATAATTTATTTTGAAATTTTTGGTGCCCTTCTCAAAACGAGATGAAAAGTCAGTCTGTCTGTTTGTTTGTTTGTATAGATCAAATCGTTGTTTTAGCTTAAAAGTTTGAATGAGGACTTGTTCCCGCTCAAAAATCTAGAAACGTTTGTTCTACGACTTTTTCGAAAAATCGCTAGTTTAGCGGGAAATCGCTAAAAACCGCTAAAATTTAAACCCTCATAGCATCCAAACGATAGAAGCTACAGATGCGATCTATATATCGTTGTAAAGGTATTTCGAAGGGCTCTTAGGCATACCTTCAAAGTTTTTCTTTTAAGTAAAAAGGTAAACGGCTACAGGTGAAACAAGGTATTTTTTTACACATTTTGGCGATTCAAGAAAAATCTACACATGAGATCACTTTAAAATATGTTATATGTTATAGGCAATTTGATTCCGCGTTTTTTGACATATAACACGTATCTGTCAAAATTCGTTTGGACAAGATATTACCTATTAACTAAATATACCTTTTACCTTTACACTACTGCATGTACATATGCAGTATGTACACTGCTTGCAGCGTAATGCGGAAATAAACTGCTTGCAAGTGGTGAATTCTTTTGCGGCAGATAAATCATTTTATAATCAAAAATATAAAATCGTTTGTTCTACTTTTTCGAAAAATCGCTAGTTTAGCGGGAAATCGCTAAAAACCGCTAAAATTTAAGCCCCCATAGCATCCAAATGATAGAAGCTACAGATGCGATCTATATGTCGTTGAAAAGGTATTTCGAAGAGCTCTTAGACATACCTTAAAAGTTTTTTTTAATTATAAGGGTAAACAGTTACAGGTTAAATAAGGTATTTTTTCCCACATTTTGACAATTTAAGAAAAATCTACACAACAAATCACATCAAATATTGCATTTTTAAAATTTCTGATGTCTTATTCAAAAATTTCTGATATCCCATAAAAAAACCTCTTTACGAGGTAAAAGTCTAGTGACGAAAACATTTTCATGCCCCAAAATTTCTGATATCCAATTTTGTGACGAATAATATTAAGTTTTACACATAAATTATTTTAAACAAAATTTTTGCATTCGGCACTGCGCAAAACAGTGAGTTTTATTTAGTATTAGAATTGAAACATTTTAGCGCAATGTGCCGGGTGCCAAAATTTTGTTTAAAATAATTTATGTGTAAAACTTAATATTATTCGTCACAAAATTGGATATCAGAAATTTTGGGGCATGAAAATGTTTTCGTCACTAGACTTTTACCTCGTAAAGAGGTTTTTTTATGGGATTTACATACACTGTATGTGTACATAAATATAATCGCTTGCTCTTAAGCGGCGCTTCCCCTTTTGACTCTCACTCACGGACAAAAGCTGTGCTTAAACTTTCGCTTATGCTCTCTTATCTCGCCCTCTCTCACACACAGGGCACTGTCGCAGTCGCAGTCGTCGTTTCGCGACGTCTCTGCACTGCTGTCCATTCATTTCTTCTACATAGCTGAGCACGAACCGTTTTATCAGCACGTTTACACCATATTTACTTCATTTTAATAAAATTTCATGCGATTTTAAACGTCGACGCGTCCCGTCTGTAAATGAAAAGCGCAGCAGCGGCAGCAGCAGTTATGCATGCATGTGTGTGTGTATGAAAAATGCACAATTGCTCATTCAAATGGAAATTATTTACACATTGGACACTGATTTACTTCATGGCTCTGCAGAGCAGCAATAACAGCAACAACAACAGCAGCGGCAAGCTGGCGACTCACTGCCAATGGCATCCACTTGTCCGTGTGGATACAAATGCAAAGGTATGTATGTGCATGTGCATTTGTATGCATGTTTGCATATGCATGTGTGTGTGTGTGTGTGTTTTATGTCGGTTTATTAATATCCTTTCTACTTGGCTATGTTTTATGCGAAATTACTCAAGTGCAACCGACTGTTATTTACAATTTTTTTTTTATCTGTTTGTGCTGTGTTAAATTTTATTATTTTATTTAATTATCATATGCAAATTGTTTTTTGCCATTACCCGCCATTTTTTTATTAATTTAAATTCACAATTGTTTACAGTGACATTTTATCGAATTTTTTTTGTCCTGTTTATTTAAGCATAAAAGATAGGCGCGATTTGGCAACAGTCATCGGTATACTAAATATATAATGATATCATTCATAGATTCGCATATACCCCATTCATGTGCACAAACAATATACTATATGTATACTTTTAACATTAAATACAGGGTATTCATGTTAAGCGCGAACAGCGGCTACAGTTTAACATTAACATTTAACAGCAAGGCCAATTAACAGTGAGCATGCTCATTTTTAATTAGTTTCCATACACGGGGCGACAATACTAATAATTTGAATGCAAAATAAATACATAATGTGAATTAACAAAAACAACAACACAAATTTCAACGGCTTAATGAAATCTAAACAAAACTGAGCAATGTGAATTGTTGAACAATTTAATTTTTAATTGCATTGAATGTGAATTAAGCTTATAGATTGTGTGCTGATAATTAATGAATGAACGTCAGGTATTGCTGCTGTTGTTGTTGTTACTGTTGTTGTTGTGATGCAAGACAAATATTTGTTAACGCATACATACATTCATACGAGTAAAAAGATCGCAACACAATTAACAAAATGACGACAATCGTTAAACAAAATGACAATTAATTGAATATCATTTTTGAATTTCAAATGATCAAGAGAAAGAGGGCTTGACGCGGTTTACTATAACATTGTATAGTCGACTCTTTACATGCTCTAAATTTATGTATCTCACGCGAGATACTTAATCCTTTGAGCCGCTCTTTAACGTCAATTAATGCTCTTAGCATTATCAAAGATCACTTGGTAACATTCTTTGATTTCTAGCGATAACAGAGCGTTAAGTCAACTACGTTACAGAGTATGTAAACGCCGACGTTAAGCTGGATGCGACAGCTGTTGTTGTTGTTGCTGCCTTCCAAACGACGCGACGCCTTTCATAACATTTGAGCTGTCGGTATTGTGCCGTCAGCTAAACGAAATAAATAAATAATTGGCAATAAAAATACAATTTGCACGATCATATAAGATTTTGTCGTGTAATTGGCTAACTAACTGAGCGAATACTGGCGAATTGACTGACTGACTGACTGACTGAAGAATTGAGTAGTGAATTTGCTGTTGATGTGTGTTAACATGCATTTGGCATTTTGTATTCTAAGCATTATTGTTTGCTTCTCGCTCTTTTTCTCTTTAGTTCTCTTAGTTCAGCTTATGTCGTTAATTAAATTTGATTTGCCTTTCGCGGCTCTTCAACTTCCGCTATCAGTGCCTATTTATTGCATGCATTTCTTCTCTTTCATTTTTTGCTCTTTATTATTTTTTTTTTGTTTGTTGCCCGCTGCCCGTCGCCTGCTGTCTACTCCCCCAATTCCACTTAATTTGCTGCCTTTATGCTTTTGTTCTGATATGCGGCTGAGCGACGTTCGCTTAATTGGCTGCCAATTTATTTTATTTGCGCGAAATTGCAGCGCAAACAGCAACAGCAGCAGCAACAGTAACAAAACAAAAAGCAAACCAAGCAAGCAACCAACAACAACAACAAATAAAAACTAGGCAACATGTTGCGCTCCCACACGCAGTTCCAATTGCAGTTGCAGTTGTTGCTGCTGCTGCTGTTGTTGTTGCTGCTGCTGTTGTTGCTAGGCTTCTGGCTGCCTGCCGGCTTGCCAATTAATACGCCGTTCTAATTTTTATGACATTATTAAGCAGCATCTCATGGCCATGATACTCGTAAGTTGCTCGGCTGGCGACATCTTCCCTGCCTTTTATGTGCAGTTTACAAACTTAATTGTCGCAACGTCGACGACGACGACGACGATGGCACAGCATGTTGCATATGCGAGGTGTGGCACAAGAGCACATCAATTCATAGAGCTGGTCAAATAAATTGAATCACAATGCACTCTTAAATACCTCAATGCCAAATGACATTTAAGAGCAATGTGAAACCCAAGTGGAATCTATTAAGCGCAACATTGTTGCCATTTTGGCTATTTTCTAGCTAGAAATTTATTAAATTAGCGATGAGCATAATATACTCCATCGTTATGTGCACACTCGAAGAGTTGCAAAAGTTTTCGTGCTACCCTCGCAGTCGCATTACCAGCAACATGAGCGGCAGCATCACCGTCAGCATTGGCAACATGTTGCTCCCATTTATGTGTGAAGTTGTGCGCTCTATACACGCCCAGTTCCTCCTCTTTGTCGTTTTCTTCGTCGTTCGTCGTTCTTTGTCTGCATTCCTTTGCAGCTTCATTAACAATGTTTGTTGTTGCTGTTGTTGCTGCCCTTTTTGCCACATGTCTTTTGTTGTGTTTTTGCTACTGTGCCACACACTCGGAAGAAGAAGCAGAAGACGACGACGACGACGACGAGGAGACGAAGGCCGCTCGCTTTTGCTGCAGGCCTTTCAGTTGCTTGTTGTTGTTGCATGTTTGCTTGTTTGTTGTTGTTGGCCACTTGCCACTTGTTGCGTCGACAGCGGCGCGACGTCTCTGCTGCTGCCGCTGCTGGTTTTATTAATAATTGGCTTCAATGAGTTCCATAATTGTTTTGCTTTTGGACTTTTAATGATCTCGTCGTCGTCGTCTTCGTCGTTGTTGTTGTTTTCGTCTTCGTTGTCGTTGTCGTTTCGCTTGTTATTGTTGCTCTTCTGCTGTTGTTGTTGTTGTTGTTTTAGGCCGGCCAAGTGCTAGTCATCAGTTTTGCAGCCCTGTCATTGCCAGGGATGGGGCTAAGTGGACATTATGGCATTGTGTGGGGTGACACTGATGTTTGCAAATGCAGCAGACAACAACAACAACCATATACATACTGAATTGAAATTGATTAATTCTTCCTTAAAATACATATTTAAATTTTTAATTTTTTCTCTGTTTTATCTGGCACTTTTAAATATTATCCTGTTTGCCTAATCGATAGTTGGCAACACTCTTTTAAATTCCTCCATCTTTGGATCGCCGCTCACTTTGTCGCCCATGGGCTCTCTTGGTGCTCTCTACGCAGCTGGCATGTCGTGTGCATTGACAAACGCCAAAAGCTTAAATAGCAAGAGTAGGCTCAGCAGCAACAACAAGAGCGATAGCGACAGCGACAGCAGAGCAGCAACAACAACAATTACATGTTGCTTTCTTGCTGTTGTTATTAGTATTTTGTACAAGCAATTAAACGACTGCTGCGCTGCTGCCTCCGCTCTCTTTGCTTGCATTCAATGGATTTCTTCTCGCTCTTACTTGCTTTCTTTGTTGAGCCTAGGCCGCTCTAGCGTCGCGTCGCGTCGTTGCCTGGCGCGTTTTGTGGCGTGTTAATTAACTCAATTACGATTACTCGTCGGTCGGTGGACGGTGGACGTTGTTGGCTGCACTTTTTGATAATTATAATATTTATAGCCAGCCATGGCACAAGCAAAGGAAATTTTCTTTTGCCGTTTGCGTGTGTGTGCAATAAAAAAGCGACAGCGCGCTGGAAAAACTCTAATTAAAGCAACGACAACGACAGCAACAACAACAGCAACAATAAGTGTGGCCATTTAATTTTATGACATTATCATGTGCAGTTATGTATATACACATACATACATACATGCATACATATCATTGTAAATGTGTGCGTGTGTGTGTGACTGTGTTTAATGGCATTGCGTGTTGGCAAAGGGTTGCCAGCTTGCTGCACTTAATTGCAGCCAAAGTCGCAACTCTTTGTGCTGCAAGGCGCTTGATCTTGTGGCGCGCTTGGCAGCTTAGCCTCGTAAATGGCATTAAAAAATTATATGGCTCAGCTCGAAAATTTATGGCCAAATTTTGTGGGTGAGGGTGTGTGAAAATATCACTGCGGACGGCAGTCCGCGCTAGTGACGAAAGCAGCACGAAGTGTGCGAAAGCGACTAGCATATATACACAGGAAGAATGGAAAATTTGCTATGACTGCCCGATCAGGTCGAGCTATATACCGATCGAAAGGTATCAATTAATCTTACAAATGTGCATACTAAGATTTTTGAAAACTCACCTGGTTCGTGAGATAAACAGGTGTATGTGGGAGGGGCAAAATTTAAATCATTGGAGCTAATGGGGCCGTTAGAGCCTTTTTGATTTTTTGTTTAATTTTTAACTATTCTAATCAAAAATACGCGTCGAATGACACCTTGATCATCAAAATCCGATCACTGGTTCAGAAGATAATTAATTTTGAAACTTTTGGTGCCCTTCTCAAAACGAGATGAAAAGTCAGTCTGTTTGTTTGTTTGTTTGTCTGTTTGTCTGTTTGTTTGTTTGTTAGGATCAAATCGTTGATTTACCTTAAAAGTTTGAATGAGGACTTGTTCCCGCTCAAAAATCTAGAAACGTTTGTTCTACGACTTTTTCGAAAAAAAGCTAGTTTAGCGGGAAATCGCTAAAAACCGCTAAAATTAAAACCCTTATAGCAGTCAAACGATAAAAGCTACAGATGCGATCTATATATCGTTGAAAAGGTATTTTGAAGGGCTGTTATGCATACCTTTTAACTTTTTTCTAAAGTACATAGGTAAATTGCTACAGGTGACATAAGGTATTTTCCCCCACATTTTGGCGGTTTTTGAGAAAACGCCGCTAACGATTTTTTTTAAATTTCAATATGTTTTAGTTTGTAAAATTTCGCGTTGTTTGATATATGACACAAAAAATTTTACCGATAGGTTTGGAAGATATAACCTATTAACTGAATATATACGTCTTACCTTGAATTGGAAAAGGGCAGCAGCAACAAAGAGTCATAGCAGCCAGTTTGTTTGTTTGGATCAAATCGTTGATTTAGCTTAAATGTTTAAATGAGGACTTGTTCCTGTTCAAAAATCTGGAAACGTTTGCTCTACGACTTTTGCGAAAAATCGCTAGTTTAGCGGGAAATCGCTAGTTTAGCGGGAAATCGCTAAAAACCGCTAAAATTGAAACCCCCATAGCATCCAAACGATAGAACCTACAGATGCGATCTATATATCGTTGAAAAAGTATTTCGAAGGGCTCTTTGACACTGCTTGCAGCGTTATGCGGAAATTACCTGTTAGCTGAATATATACATTTTACTTAGAATGGGAATAGGACAGCAGCAGCAAAGTGTCATAGCACCCAGAGTTAAAGAGTGCTGATAGCTTTTGCGCTGGGCATGTTTGTTTGTAAAGGGGACCAGTGTTGCCAGACAATTTGTTATAGCTTGTACAAACAATAATCAAAGTTGACAAAGCTATACTGTCACAAAATATTGTAATTTCAAAATTTCTGATGTCTTATTCAAAAATTTCTGATATCCCATAAAAAAACCTCTTTACGAGGTAAAAGTCTAGTGACGAAAACATTTTCATGCCCCAAAATTTCTGATATCCAATTTTGTGACGAATAAAATTAAGTTTTACACATAAATTATTTTAAACAAAATTTTTGCATTCGGCACTGCGCAAAACAGTAAGTTTTATTTGGTCTGAAGATTTGAGACATTTTAGCGCAATGTGCCGAGTGCAAAAATTTTGTTTAAAATAATTTATGTGTAAAACTTAATTTTATTCGTCACAAAATTGGATATCAGAAATTTTGGGGCATGAAAATGTTTTCGTCACTAGACTTTACCTCGTAAAGAGGTTTTTTTATGGGATATGAAATCAACCCTAGCCACCCAAATCCGCCCCCTTCAGCAACAGCACGAAATGCGTCAAGGGTTGCGACTTGATTTAATTACGCAAACGTTTTGCATGTGAGCAGCGACAGCAGCAGCAGCGACAGCGACTGAGGCAGCATTAAGGGAGAGTCAGGTTCATGGAGATGAAGAGCTGAAGAGAGAGAGATAACTGCAAATCTGTGCATGTGTGACTACCAAAATAAGAGGAATTAACAAACATAATTTGTCAAGCACAAAAGCTCAGCTCATTCCATTCCATTCCATTCCACAAGCATTCCATCCACAAATCACTCTTCACTTTCCACACACTGGCGCTCGCTCTCTTCGTCTGGACTCTCAAATGTCATTTACAATCTGCTCGACTCATCAACGTCAACATCAACATCAGCATCAACTGGAACAACAACAACAACTAAGTCGCTGCTGTTGCTGCTGCTGCTGCCGCTGTCGACGTCTGCGTCTCAGGCAACGCTTTAAGTTGTCATGTTTTTGACAGTTTGTTTGCTAAATTGTTTTGTAACATGATTCAGACATAATGTTTTTATGTGCTGTTGTTGTTGTTGTTGTTGTTTTTACAACAATAGAACGAAACAGTTGACAACAACAAAAACATGCAACGCTGCGAAGCGTGCAACATGTTGTCCATTAGCAAAAAATCAACAAAGTATACAGAATGGGGGAGTTGGAAGGGGGGGGAGGGGGAGAGTCTACTAGATTCACTAATGTGTTATGCATATGGCAAGCGTATAGAGTTGCCAACGACGCTAAAAGGGTTGCCAACAACAATACATCACAGTGGAATTTAATTATGGAAAATGAATTTTAAATTATGATTCATGACTCTAGAAAAATTAAGAATCATTTTTAAAAGAATTGCCAATTGCTGTATGGTCTGCTTAAGCCCGGCTTAATTGAATGCAACTTCAGCAATCGGAGGCAACCAGTTGTTGCAACATCGTTTGCTTCTTTTTTCTTTTACATTATTTTTTGCTATTGACAAATTGAAAAACCAATTGCAACTAATCCAATAGCCGAACCTCGATTCGAGAGGGGTAAGGAAGGGGGGAAGGGAGTGAAGCGGAGAGTGGCAGCTTCAATTCATCGGTTGCAAGTTGCCATGCGGCGGTCCAAACTCATTTCCTCCACAAATTTGCGGCAACTTCCGCTCAGTTGCCGCCACTGACAGCAATTGCTAATTTGCAATGCAAGCGACGCTGCCACATGCCCCTGCCCCTGCCCCTGCCCCCTTGCCACAGCATGACTCTAAATGCTTGGCGCATAATATATATATATTTTTTTTGTTCGTTTTTCTCATCATCATCATCGTCATCATCATCATCGTTGTCCTCGTCTTCGTCTTCGTTTTCGCGTTTCGTCTTCTTGACATTTTCGTTTGTTGCTCTGCCAAATGCGAAAAAGTGGCAATTAATTTTGTCAGTGTTGCATTTAATGGGCCCACCTCAAGGGTCTATGTGGCGATATGCACAGTGGGGCAAAAGCAAGGGGCAATGGTGAGGGTACCTTGGGGCACCACTTGGTATTCCTCTAATTTGCAATCTTGTGCTCGTTGTCGATATTTAATTAATTTTAATTGAACTTATCAGTAAATATGACTAATCTGAGTAATTTACACAATTCACACACACACACACACACTAAACAAACAACAAACGGGCAACAAGTGCCTCCTGCTATCATCAAATTTATTGCCAGAGCTGTGAACACAAATTTATAAAACATCTCATAAAATCATAAAAAGAAAAGAAATACAAAAAATAAACCGGCACCTGGTTTCATTATCAACAACAACGCATTATAAACGTCACGGGCTAAACGCCCCAAATCAAGAGCAACAACAACAATTAGAACTGAACTGAAGTACGCCCCCCAAAGTAATGATACGCCTAGATCCAAGAATACTTGGGAAACACACATACTACACTAATTATGTAGGAAACGAAATGATATCAAAGAGAAACCGCCTTAAAATGAACCAGTTCAGTTGATTTGATAGTCGAAACTAAAGTCGGAAATAAATAAATGGCTATTTTGGGTGTTATCGATAAATACCCTGTAAATGTCGGACGAAATCAGCTAAAGCGACCTCCTCAAAAAACTAATGAGCAAATCCGATATGCATAAAATTAGTTAAAAAAGTGTTAATAGCAAATATGTAAGATTATATAACAATACAGTTTATCATATTTAAGTAAGAAAATTTCTGTAACTCTGCCCCAAATATCCTGAAATATTCAGAGCCTTTAGATGTTGCCTAAATTGCTTCATTAGTCTGTTGAAAAGTGTTAATATTTTATAATAAAATGTTGTATCATATTAAAATTAGATAATTTCTGTATTTCTGCCACAAATATCATCAAATATTAAGAACCTTGAGATGTTGCCTAAATTGCTTCATTAATTAGTTAAAAAATGTTAAAAACATCAATATCATATAATATTCTATCTTATTTAAATAAGGAAATTTCTGTAAATCTGTCCGAAATATCATGAAATATTCAGAACTTATAGATGTTTTCTAATTGCTTTATTAATCTGTAATAAAAGTGTTAATTTCATATAATTCAATATTTTATCATATTTAAATTTAATAATTTCAGTATATCTGCCCCATATACCATGAAAGATTCAGAACTGATAGATGCCGCCTAAATTGCTTCATTAATTAGTTAAAAAGTGTTTATAACATAATATCATTTAATATTTTATCATATTAAAACTTGATCATATTTAGAACTCATAGATTTTGCTTGAATTGCTTCATTAATTAGTTAAAAAGTATTAATGACATCATAATAGATAATATCTTATCATATTTAAATTAGATATTTTCTGTAACTCTGCCCCAAATATCCTGAAATATTCAGAGCTCATACATGTTGCTTAAACTGCTTTATTAATTCAATTATTTCCCGTTTTCTGAACCATTTTAAAAGCATATTAGGTACAAACTAGTAATTATAAGACAAGAACCTGCCTACACATTTTATGGATGCAGGGTATTAAGGCATTAAGCCCCTGATGTCGTTCCACCAACTCGTAATACTCGAAGTGACAACACAAAAAGAGCAAAGAACAAAAACAAAAACAACAAAAATAAATATTGTATAAAAAATAAACTAAGTAAAGGCAATTTTTTTTAAGCCTGTAGAAACCCACGCTGACAAGTTGGTAATAATTTGCGGCTTAATTAGCCTTAAAATATGCACAAGGTTCATTTGTTGGCTGATTAAAATGCCTGCTGGTATTATAGTACCCATAAAAACCTCTTTACGAGGTAAAAGTCTAGTGACGAAAACATTTTCATGCCCCAAAATTTCTGATATCCAATTTTGTGACGAATAATATTAAGTTTTACACATAAATTATTTTAAACAAAATTTTGGCACCCGGCACATTGCGCTAAAATGTTTCAGTTCTAATACCAAATAAAACTCACTGTTTTGCGCAGTGCCGAATGCAAAAATTTTGTTTAAAATAATTTATGTGTAAAACTTAATATTATTCGTCACAAAATTGGATATCAGAAATTTTGGGGCATGAAAATGTTTTCGTCACTAGACTTTTACCTCGTAAAGAGGTTTTTTATGGGATATCAGAAATTTTTGAATACGACATCAGAAATTTTGAAATTGCAATATTTTTTGACAGTATAGCTTTGTCAACTGTGTTTATTGCTTGTGTAGCTAAAACAAACTGTCTGGCAACACTGGTCCCCTTTACAAACACACATGCCCAGCGCAAAAGCTATCAACACTCTTAAACTCTGGGTGCTATGACACTTTGCTGATGCTGTCCTATTCCCATTCTAAGTAAAATGTATATATTCAGCTAACAGGTAATTTCCGCATTACGCTGCAGGCAGTGTCAAAGAGCCCTTCGAAATACCTTTTCAACGATATATAGATCGCATCTGTAGCTTCTATCGTTTGGATGCTATGGGGGTTTCAATTTTAGCGGTTTTTAGCGATTTCCCGCTAAACTAGCGATTTTTCGCAAAAGTCGTAGAGCAAACGTTTCCAGATTTTTGAACAGGAACAAGTCCTCATTTAAACATTTAAGCTAAATCAACGATTTGATCCAAACAAACAAACTGGCTGCTATGACACTTTGTTGCTGCTGCCCTATTCCAATTCAAAGTAAAACGTATATATTCAGTTAATAGGTTATATCTTCCAAACCTAACGGGTAAATTTTTTGTGTCATATATCAAACAACGCGAAATTTTACAAACTAAAACATATTGAAATTTAAAAAAATCGTTAGCGGCGTTTTCTCAAAAACCGCCAAAATGTGGAGGAAAATACCTTATGTCACCTGTAGCAATTTACCTATGTACTTTAGAGAAAAAGTTTAAAGGTATGCATAACAGCCCTTCAAAATACCTTTTCAACGATATATAGATCGCATCTGTAGCTTTTATCGTTTGACTGCTATAAGGGTTTTAATTTTAGCGGTTTTTAGCGATTTCCCGCTAAACTAGCTTTTTTTCGAAAAAGTCGTAGAACAAACGTTTCTAGATTTTTGAGCGGGAACGAGTCCTCATTCAAACTTTTAAGCTAAATCAACGATTTGATCCAAACAAACAAACAGACAAACAGACAAACAGACAAACAGACAAACAGACAAACTGACTTTTCATCTCATTTTCGGAAGGCCACTAAAAATTTCAAAATTAATTATCTTTGGAACCAGCAGTCGGATTTTTATGATCGAGGTGTCATTCGACGCGTAATTTTGATTAGAATAGTTAAAAATTAAAAAAATTCAGAAAAGCTCCAACGGCTCCATTAGCTCCAATCATTTAAATTTTGCCCCTCCCACTTACACCTGTTTATCTCACGAACCAGGTGAGTTTTCAAAATTCTTAGTATGCACATTTGTAAGTTTAATTGATACCTTTTGATCGGTATATAGCTCGACTAGATCGGACAGTCATAGCAAATTTTCCATTCTTCCTGTGTATATATGCTAGTCGCCTTCGCACCCTTCGTGCTGCTTTCGTCACTAGCGCGGACTGCCGTCCGCAGTGATAGTATGTATATAAGTAATATTGTTATTGCTGTTTTGTTATTGTTGTTGTTGGTTTTATGACATTGCTTTGGCATAATAAACCGAAAAAGCTCCACTGACAAGATAGAAAATGTCACAAGTTCTACAGTTATTCAATTGCGCGCTGTTCTATGTGATTCTCAACGTGCTAGCGCCTCTCTATACGATTCTCTTGGCGCTTAACTTAAAGATCGTAATAATCGTACACTTGTAAAGTGTAAATTTATTATTATTATTATTATTATTTATTTTAATAATAATACATTTTTATTATGATAATTATTTGTTTATTGATTTTTTAACATATTTTATTGGAGTATTAATTATCTTACTTGCTTTGAATTTTTGTTTTTGGCAGCGTTTGGCCCTTGAGAAACTTACCTAGAAAGATAAAAGATAAATACAGTATGTTAGTTATTATTGTATTAAAATTGAAGGGAATAAAATGCTGGGACAGTAACTTTTATAAGTTTTAAAATAAAAATTGCAAATTAACAATTATTTTCAAATTTATATTTTAAAGTTACGAAATAACAATAATTTTCAATTTTTATTCAATTATTTCAATTCAAAACTAATTTTTGATAAAAAGTTTTGAAAAAACATTTTTAATTAAAAATTGGGT
This sequence comes from Drosophila recens, assembly GCA_037043495.1. NCBI lineage: Eukaryota > Metazoa > Arthropoda > Insecta > Diptera > Drosophilidae > Drosophila > Drosophila recens. Next base: position 49,978 of record JBAMBJ010002722.1, on the reverse strand, counting down.
TTTAATGAGTATTTCTGATTTAAAAAACAATATAATAAAAAGAGTTATTTTTGATTTTTATTTTAAACGTTACAAATAGGAGTTATTCCGAACTTTTTTTTTTAAATCAAAAATAAAAGTTAAAGTGATTATCTTTTGAACCAAGTAGTCTATTACAAAAATTAAAAAAAAAAATTCTTGATCTATGATTCGATGAGGATTTTTTTAGTTGAAATTAGCATTCGCAACTCTTATTTGCAGTCCCTGATAAAATGTTTGTTTCTCAATTTGAAGTACAACTTATTACTTAAGCAATTCTTTTACTTTTTAATTTGCCATTCATTTAACTGTCAACTGGATGTCAATTCTACAAATCATTTTTGACACATCCATCAACAAGCCATAGAGTGGATTTCCTCATGTACATGAGTAATTACATAATTACATACATATGCACATACTTATGTTTATATGTATAATTCACAATCATTTAGTTCGATTGGCTCACTGCCAAGTGCAACGAGTAAAATTCATTCACACTCGTTCATTCACAAGCAGATACAAATACACACACACACACACGCACACACATACGGCTCACAATCAATCAATCAAAAATGTCGCCCAAAATGAATCTCAGCAATTATCTATACACACACATTCATTCATATGCATGCATGTACTAAGCCCAAAGTCAGCTGTCACTCTGCATGCTCTCTCTCTCTCTGTCCCCTCTCGCACTCTCTTGCTCTCAACAAGCTAAAAATAGCCAAGTTTATTAATTTTAAGACAAGTACCAGCAACGCCACAACAACAACAACAACAACAATTATATTAAAAGCGCACACAACGAAGATAATTGAAAATAAACGCAATTGACCGAAATATGTAAAAATTTCTGAGTACGAAACGTAACTTGTCGCCGGCAGCGCTGCTAATGCTGACGCTAACGCTGACGTTGACGCCAACTGCACACCGGCTAATTGGCATGCTGCTGGCATATGTGTATGTCATGCACATTTGTATGTATTTGTGTATTTGTGTGTAGCAAAGCTCGATCTCTCGCTCGCCATATACTTCCCTCTCATTCTGTCGTAATCGTTTTGCGTTTGCGCGCATTGCCATTTAAATTATCCGTTTATTTCAAATGTCGCGTCGCTGCCGAAGCCAATCATAAACGACAGGCATTACAGCTATGACAGAAGCTTTGAAGCCTTTAGCATGGAATATGGAACATTAAGTGCAGCTATATAACTATTCGAGAGTATTAAACGCAGTGTTTTGTGCTGCAAAATAAAGTATCAGAAAATAAAAAAAAGAGCATGCAAGCTTCGATGTGATTTTTATACTAAGCTTGAAAGCATTGGATGTATTATTTGTAATTAATAATCGAGTACTGTATAATGCTGCTGTTGTTGGGCGCTTAGCATTTTGATTACTTATGCAAGTCGAGTCGAGGCACATTTACATTTAACAAGGCAATAGCAAAATTTTATTAGTTATAAATCAATTACGAAGCGAACGCAACAAACCGAAGCAATTTCAATTAAAATAAATAAATAAAAGAATCGTGATTGCCCACTGAAAGTCAGCGAGAAAACGAGCGACGGGGCGAGAGAGAGAGAGAGAGAGGAAGAACAAATGCTGAAAAATATCAACACTAATTAGTTTGTTATTCTATTTAAATTAGGGTGGCCCAGGGGAGGAGGGGAGCGGCAAGGCGACCTCTAGTGACGTTTGTTCAATTTATGAGAGCGCAAAATGTCTCAGCTCAGCGAAACTAATCGACAAAAAATAAATAAATACAATTTACAATTATAAATACACACAATAAGTAATAATAAAAAATATATATATTTAAAAAAAAAACAGCAATAAAAACAAGGAAAGCAATTCAATAATTTAATTGTGCGCTTTGCGCTTTAATTGCTTTTGCTGGCAACAACAATTATTAATTAACAATTAATGCACTTGGCGCAGCGCACATGCAACAACAACAAAAAAGAAAAACCAAGAAAAGAAAATGAAAATGAAAAGAAAGCAAAGCAAAACAAGCGACTAAGAAAAAGGCGTTAATTAAAAAAATATATATATTAAAAGTCGGCAACGGCAGCAACGCTTGCCGCAAATTTAATTAAAATATACTTATATATGTATATATTATAATATAATGACAATAATAATAAGCTACGGTTTACGGGGCGTATGAGTAGCGTGCAAGATCTATTTAACACAAATGTTAATTAACAGTTGTTTACAGACTTAACAGTAAGAGCAACAGAAATCGCTTGTTAACTGTTAGCTTGAAAGCGTAGAAGTATGTTAATAACAGCTGTTATAAGACATGTTAAAATCGTAAAAAATAAAAATAAATGCCAGTTTTTAGGTTTTTTTTAAATCTAATGTAAAATTAATAAAAATAAATAGCTATTAAATTTCAATTCTTATAATTAAAAATTCTCAAGATCTTGGTAAGCTTTAAATTGCATTTATTTAATTGAGTAAACCTGACAATAGAAAACCTATAGTTGGTTCTCAGTGTCATTGTGACATTACACACACACACACACACACACACACACCGTAATGACTTCCACTGGGTGCGTCAAATGATCTGCAGTATGGGCCGTAATTAGCATTACTTGTCACTTGAAATGGTTAAAAACTGTTTTGTCTCTGTCCTGTTCTCTTCTGATTTGTTCTGTTGTTGCCCCAAGATCGGCCCAAAGGCAATGCTAATTAGAGGCAAGTTGCGACAACAACAAAATCAAATAGAATAAACTACAAACACTACAGCTAAGAAGAAGAAAAGTCTTAACGCCCACGCGTCGCACTTTTCTTTCTTGTTTCTGAATTAAAAAGTCTGTGGGCTTCATTTCAGATTTTTTTCCTTTTAGCCATTGGGGGTTTTTTCGGCTTGGCATTTCTCAGTTTTTGATGTCTGGTTCTCTATGGGGTCTATGGCTATGTTAGTGTGTGTGTGTGTATGTGTGTTTTGCCAATGGCATGGCCATAAATCTAAAGCAGTCGCCTACTGGTTGAAGCTGCCTCGTTGGGTGTCGCTCGCGTTGTGTTCACTCATTAAGACGTGCCCCTGTTGCAAGTTGCAAGTTTGCAAGTTGCACGTTGCACGTTGCAAAACAAGAGCCGGCAATTCTCTTTCGGATCTTTCTGCAGTTCTACAGCTGCCTCTTCCCTTCGTTATTTGCTTTGCTTTGCTCTGCTCTGCTTTACTTTGCTTTTTCTTTTCTTTTATTTCATTTTTTCATAACATAATTAACGAAAATTGAAACAAGCGCAGTGGCTGCAGTTGCCTCTCCATTGTTGTTGTTGTTATTGTTGTTGTTGTTATTGTTGTTGTTGTTATTGCTGTTGCTTAGCCGGCCGCCCAGTTGGGGATTTGTTGGCCATTGTCGCAGTTGCAGTTGCAATTCCCCTTCCTCTCTCCCTCTCTCATCGGCTCCTCTGCTACTGAGTGGCCTGCCTGCCTAGTTGCTGTGTGTCACTGCAGGAATTTTAATGATGACTACTTTTAGACATACACGCCTCTCCATTGCACTTCCCTCTATTCCTCTCGCCCCTCCCTCCCTCTTTCTATCTCTCTCTCTGCTCATTGCTCTTGCCTGCTTCTAAAATGAAATGTTTTTGCGTTTAGTCACACTGTGCAAGCAGCATTTAGAACAACTATCGGTATTTGTTCTATTCGTACGATCGATAGTTTCGATAGTTTAATAAACTTTTACAAATAGATATATTATATATAATACTAAAAAAATAATTTAATTTTAAACTTTTAAGTTCGTATGTATTCGCCATATTCACTTTGACTATCACCTCCATGGTCACATTAATTGCCCTTATGCATTATCCATTGCAATTGTTTCACATTTTAAATGCCATCATGCTAAAATGTTATTTTACATTTTATTTTTATATTAATCTCTCAAGTTTTCTGTAGACAACGTACTTGAAAACTGTCCTCCATGGTCAGTTCAATTGGTTATTGAGCTTATTGTTCTTATTTATTTATCTCATTTTAAATTTTTTTAAATTGGCAACTATCTCTAACCAATCTAAATTTTTTTCTATGTTCATTTTTTAAAATGTTAAAAAAATGATTTAGATTTAAAAATATATACTATTTTTTATTTATATTTCTTCTTATTATTGTGTTAGATTTAAGCTTATTTTTAATTCTTCTCTTTTAATATTTATTTTTTTTTAATTTTGATGTTTTATTTTTCAAATCTTGTTTTAAACAGAAACATTTTGACAACATTGTATATTTTCTGATAATTTCAAAGATCATTTCTGCCTGTTGCTGCCTTTTTAAATTGAATTTACACATGTTATGGGTTATATTTTTTTGTCTGCTGTCTGGAATTACATGTTGTGCAGTGTAATGATGAAAATGTGTTAATACGTTGGAAGCTCTTTCTTATCCAGGCCCCAAGACGACGACGACGACGACGACGATGCATCGCAACGAAGGCGACGATCACTTCAGTTTACAACTCAGTTTGCGGCGCGCAAATATTGACTTAATTGTAGTAATGATGCATGTAGAGTGCTATCTTAGTTGTTGTTGTTGTTGTTGCTGTACGTGTGGCTACAATAAATGCTAATGACTGCACTAAATGGCCCATTTGCGTTGCATTGTTTGTTGGCTTTTGGCATTCATTCATTGCAATTATCGAGTCAAGTCGGGTTGAGTTGAGTTAAGTCCGAGTTTAGTTTTAGTCTTAGTTGTGCACTCTTAACGCAATTCTCGCAGCCGGCAGACAGTTGCCAGTTGCGCGAGTTGTAATTAAAAAAAATAAATACAAAATACAAAAAAAAAAAATACAGTCAAGACTGTCGACTGTACGCCTGGCTAATTGGCAACTGGGTGCCCAAGTCGATGGCAGTTAGCTGCCAATCCATGGCCTGCATCGATAATTGGCAAAACATATAGGCCAACTTGGGGAAAAAGGAGGCAACCGGAGATGGTCGAGAGAAGTGGGGGAGGTTAAGGGGGAAGCAGTGGCAACCGGAGCTGCTGCGAGCCCAAAGTTATCTCGACAATGTGATGAGCCGTTGATGATGATCCATAAACAGATCCCATGAGCATTCATCAGCACCAAATCATAGCAAAAGTCATAACCAGTTGACAGCCGACCAGAGCGTGCTATCACGACTAGCGGTTACCCTGTAGGACTTTTCTGCTTAGTATAAGTATGAAAATTCTAAGAAAATTAATTCGAAAAAAACAAGTAAATACCAAGCTTGTTTCTGGATTTTATTTCAAAATAAAAGTAAAAGAAATATCAAATTTTTGAAGCAATTACCCTGTAAGTTTTGCATTTATCAAGCGAATTTTATAAAGTTTTCTGAATATTAAGTATATACAGTTTGTCAAGTAATTGTTTGCAAAGCCTTAAAAATGTAATATTTCGACTTTAAATAAGAAAATAATAGCTTATTATATATATTTGGAAAGGTCATTTAATTTTCGTTCAAATGATGCAAAAATTTCCTTAACCCATTAAGTACCCATTAAAATATTCGAATTTTAAAAAAGGTCTACTTTTTTAACTTTTTTCCTCGATTTTTTCCAAAAAATGTTGGGATGCAAAAAAATTCTGGAAACAATTCTAAGAGTAACTGCAAAAAAAAATTTTCAAAAATATTTTTGCTAGTATTTTTTAGAATTTTTTGAAAACTGAAAAAAAGTCACTTTTTGCATGAAAATGAGGAAAAATGGGTAAAAATGGTAATTTTTAGAATTTTCAAAACAATTTTAAAAATACTAGCAAAAATTTCTTTTGCAGTTACTCTTAGAATTGTTTCCAGAATTTTTTGCATCCCAACATTTTTTGGAAAAAATCGAGGAAAAAAGTTAAAAAAGTAGACCTTTTTTAAAATTCGAATATTTTAATGGGTACTTAATGGGTTAAGGAAATTTTTGCATCATTTGAACGAAAATTAAATGACCTTTCCAAATATATATAATAAGCTATTATTTTCTTATTTAAAGTCGAAATATTACATTTTTAAGGCTTTGCAAACAATTACTTGACAAACTGTATATCATATACCAATATTAAAAAGTTCATTGAAATATATGATTCATTCAGCAATTTGTTGAAATCTGCCCGAATATGCTTCCTTAATCTTAATAGCATATAATCATAATAAAGGTTATATGGAATATCTCAAAACTGTCCTCCCCAGAAAACCCCTCTAAAAATAGACGAATAAAAGTTCAATGAAGATTATTGAATACCATGACAGGGCTAAAAGCAAGACTTTAAACATTTAGTTGGGTATTTTTATATATGGTGTACAATTCAGTGGGTTTATGGCTAAGCAAATGATAAGGATCCCATCGAAATATGCTCCATCATGATGGCCTATAAGTCTATAGGAAAAACACACAATGTATACTCCCATTCAATTGAACAATTCAGGAATTTCAACTGATTAGTAATCGAAGCATTTTACAAGCTAGATTGATGTCATTTGTGTATGTCGTTTTTTTACTTATTCATTCCTTCTTTCAGCTTTTATCGTTAGGCAATGACTTAAGTGTAAATCTATGTAATCAAAGCAACAACAACAACTAAACAACAACTGAAAAACATGCAACGCAATCAACGTTGAGTCAGTTTGCCATTCACTTGTCTCTCCAATTTAAATATTATTAGTTTTTATTGTAAAACGACAATTTAATAGATTTCCTATTCAACATATAAAGCATTTTAAAATATATATTTAGTCTAGCTCTATCTTGAAACGTGCTGATGATTGCAATATTTTCAAATGATAACAAATCAATCATAAAACCAAATCGATTTTAGTTTTATATATATATTCGCATTGAGCTCATCAATTGTTGCATATTAGGGTCAAGGGTACAACAGCTGTTTTATAGCTCTATATATAGTCTGGTAGATCATCTTCGTCGTCATCATCATTATCGTAAATAGTATATATAGACGACCCTTTAAATTGCAGTATTTGATAATACGCTTCATAGCTGTTGATTGTGACAATGTCATGACATATGAGTGTCAGGCTAAGTTGGCTTAATTAGAACGCATAACAGTTTAATATCATGACTGACAGTGTTGAGAAGTTCTTTATATTTTTGAAGAAAGTGTAAATTTTCTTCTGCTTTTTTGATATTGTGCTGATAGAAAAACTTTATACTTAATCAATCAATTAATTTTTACTTAAACAATTTTTTCTGTACAATTTTCGTTTGTTTTTCGTGCCGAAAATTCGTAGAATTTTTCGTTTGATAGCATATCGTTAGCGACAAATTTGTGCGGTGGATGTAAAATTTAGTTGTCGATTCTAAAAGTTTAATGACTGGCAACATTGTCGCGCATTTAAATAGGTTTAATTAAAATACATAAACATTGTTGCTATAGCCATTGTTATTGTTGTTGTGGTTGTGGTTGCTGTTGTTATTGTTACTGTTGGCAACAACAGCTGCCATTGTTTTTGTGTTGCTGCTGTTGTTGTTATTGTTGCTGTTGTTGCTGTGGCTAATGCAATATTGTTCAGTTGCCAGAGCCCAGAAATGGTCCAATTAAAATGATCGCCAACGTGTTGGGCCGCCGCCTTCGACGGACCAACAAATCAGCTACCACATGATAGATTAAACTAAATATACCCTGTATGCAAAGCATTAAGCGGGTAGCTCGTTTGCCTATAAACATTAATTTGATCTCAATTAATCTATCTTATTTGGTTGTTTATTTATACTCTTTTAAAAGGTATTTTAACTCTAAAAAGTAACTATAAAAAGTAAAGCTTTAGCAACTTCTTATTTACAGATCAAATAAGAAATTCACACAGATTAAAAAAGTCTATATTAAAGCTGCCATAAGAACGATAGTTGGAAATTGACCGCTTTATAAGGAAAACCATTTTGAATTTGCAGTATTTCCAATCAAGCGAAAAAAACGCAACTTCTCAAGATCTATATTAAATTATGTAATACTTATTATCTATCTTATATTTGATATAGAAAACAAACCCTTGAAAACTCAGTTTTCAGTTAGAAAAAACGTTTTTATTGAAAACTTATTTCTTATAAAAATTCCTCAACGCACTTAAAAAATTAAAAAAAATAGGCTTGAAATTCAAGTTTTTGTTTATTATTGCTGTCTGCAGGATGTTAGATATTTGTGCATTTAAATATTGTTGATTGTAACACTTGTAGCTTGTTGTTGTTATTGTTGTTTCTGTCGGGTTGTTGTTGCTTAATTAATGCAATCAAATTTGAGAGCAACCGTCGGCGCGTTAAACAATTTGTGCCAATTGTTGTTGCTATTGTTGCTAATTTTGCTATTGTTATTATTATTTGGATTGTTGTTGTTGTGGCAGTTGCAGTTGCATAAAATAAAATTGAATTACGCGCTTGGCTAAATACATTTTCACTAAATTTCTGTTGGCGATGCATAACAAATAATTTATTTTTTTTATGTTGTCTTTTTACATATTTCACTTAGTTAAGAAATACACACCCAACAAACAACGACAACAACAGCAACATCTAAGCAATTGCAGCCACCTACAATAATAATTATAGCAACAACAACCGCAACAGCAACAACAAAGTTGCTGCAACATTGTGACGATGCGCCTGTTGCAGTTGTTATTGTTATAGTTGCCGCTGTTGTTGTTGTTGTTGTTACTGTTGCTGTTGCAGTTATGCTAATGCGTGTAAAAAACCAATTAAAATTGCTGACTTTTTAACTGGCAGCAGTTGCCCCTTTCCATGCAACTTGGGCAAATGTAATGCAATTTATTTGCATTTCATTTCATTCCGTTTCGTTTCGTTCGTTTCGTTTATTTTAAGCGCAATTAATGCAGCTAATAAACAATTTTAACCCCTTAAGTTATAAAAGTTTTTTAGATGCTCTAGCAATTAGCTTTCTATATATATACATATATATTTATATTATAAATTTAGCTAAACTTCATTGTTTTGTTTGAAGTTACGTTACTTTTTATTTGTCTCGTTTTTACAATGAAGAATTTGATTTTCTCTTGTCACAGTTGTCAATACACTTTTACTTGGTAGAATATTTAAAATCTGAATTTTATGCACTTTATTGAATTGCTTGCCATTCAGATCAAATATTTGTATATATTTCTTATCACTTTTAAACCATTCATTTAAATAAATAAATTAAAATATTCATATCCATCTTTATAACAAATTTCATGTCCTAGATCAACCGTAAGCTGAGCAGCTAAAGTCTGTCTTCGTTTATAGGCTCGTTTACTGTAGTTAGTTTTACTTTAGAAGCATTTTAAGTCATCACATATTTGGTGAGCAAAGTGCAATAATACTTCCCAGCACTACATATTTAATTTGATCACTTTTCACATCATTTTCAGTGATAACTCTCTTAAATAAAGCTACAGATTTAATGATCTTAACTTGGATGACACATTCATGACCAAATTTAATGAAATACCAAATTTCATTGTGCTGGCTGCACTGTAAGCCAAGTTATGTTATGATGGTCGCATTGCACTTCACCAATATATGTATGTAGACCGTCAACTTGATAAAAAAAAACACTATGTAGCCTTTGGCATTTGTGAGTGTATTAAAAATCTACAACAAGTAGGCTGCAGGTAGGCAGTTAGTCGACGTCGACGTCGTAGTCGTCGTAGTCGTCGTCAACGCCACCGCATTGTTTTCTCAATTATGGAAAGTCAATTAATTCTAATGAGTATGTGTTGTGTTGTGTTGTGTGTGTGTGTAAGTTGCATGTAATTTCCATTTTTTGCGCGCTTTGGCAACTTAATTTAATGCGTTGTAACAACAACAACAGCAGCAACAGCAACAACAACAACAAGGCAACCGCAACAAATGCAACAACAACTGCAGTAACAACAACAACAAGCAACAATTGCATCCGCATTGCGTGGCTTCGTTTGTGATGTTTTTTTTTTCTTTTGCCTTCGTATTTTTTTTTCTTTTTTTTTGCATAATTGCTTTTTGGCTTTATAATTATTGTTGCATACGCTTTTAATTCGTTAATTAATTACGTTGCACTTTTGCAGTTGTTGTTGTTGTTTTTGTTGCTGCAGCTGCAGCTGTTGTTGTTGTTTTAATTGTTTGTTCCTTTATTGCGCATACGCAGCGTTGCCAACCCAACACTGTTACCTAACAGCATTTTAACAGTTGTTAAATACGATAACGATTTCTAAGGCATTTTTTAGTTTTTTTGTTCGCAAACATTTAATACTGAAAATGCGTACCGATAACAAGTTCATTGATCTTTTGATAAAGAATAGATTTGAAAACAATAATAATAAGCAAACAACTTTTGGCAATGTTTAAATGTTTATTATTACATGTTTATTACGTTTTTTAAGTAAGCAACTGAGAAAAAATTGTTTAAAAGCTCATATAAATTTAAAGAAATCGAATGTGAAATTGCTCGGCACTGTGCAAAATGCTGTGAATGTCGGATGGAAAACAATAAAAAAAGGCCTAAAATGATATTCATTTCAATACAAGAAATATTTGAACGGATTAATCTTTTCAAAAACTGACAAATTTATGTGATTGTCAAATTAAATATTCATCCAAAACTGTACTAAAATAATGTAAATTTTAAAACAAGTAATATTTAAAATTAATAATCTATTAAAATATTGAGCAAACATACAAATGATCAACTAACTAAGACAAGTCTCACACCAACTGTTTGTGTGTTAATGGTAATAAATCGAAGCATAGTCCAGGCGCGTATCGTATCGGCGTGTTGAATTTATGAACATGAACATATAGGCAATGTCGCATTGGACGCATTGTGGAATTTTAACAAGTTGCAATAACAACAAAGCAGTGCTAATTCCCCAAAGGCAACAGCAACAGCAACAACAATAAGCATCACATTAACAATTTAAATACAACAAGAAACAAAATATAAATGAGAAAGACACAGCACACAAACAAACATTGAGAGAGTAAATACCATACAAAAAAAAGTACAACTAAAACTGAGGAAAAAACTAAAAACAAAATCAAAGAAGGTACAACAACAACAACAACAACAACAACAACAACAAAAAAATAAAACAAAACCTCTCGAATCGCGGACATGCAACAAAATTTGCACTTTTGCAGGCAGCATACCAAGAACCCGCTTTGGAGCTCAAAACAAAACTAAAAAACGAAAAACAAAAAAATTAAAAAAGCTGAAAAAAAATAAGGGAAAAGAGGAAGAACTCGATCCCGAGTGCCGTCGCCGCCTGACTTCACTGGCAGATCTTCTCTCCTGGAACTGTGGTGGCAATCTCTGGAGTTCCTTTTGGCTTGGTGCTGCCTCAGAATCCCCGAGAGCTCATTAAAAAATACCAAAATCTTTGTACTGAAAATGTGACAAAATTTTTAAATCACCTTCACTCAGCGACGTCGCTCTTGGACTCGAATCGACTTGAATCTGGGACTGGACAGTGTGGCAAGCGTTTAGCAGCGCACAGTGGTTCCAAGCATCAATTAAGCAATGCCCAAAATTTAACGATTATGAAATCAAATTAAGATACTTATTGCGTAAGTTTAGAAATATTAAAAATTGTGTACGAGGATTCAAGCAAAGATCTCTTAAAAGAATCTTTAGCTCTATCGATTTTTTATTCTGTGCGTTCTAACACGAAGTCTTACACGAATTTTTTTTAAAATTGCTTAAATTAAATTTAATTTTTTGTAGTGAACAGAATTTTAAAAAATGTAAGCATAGGAGCTTTTTTAATTTTCAGATTGACTACATTTTGAATATAGACCTTATATAATAACGATAGCCAATAAATAGTTCTAGAGCTAAACTTTGTCAGCTTTTTTCAATAGAATATTAAATTTATACATATTTATAAAAGACGTTTTAAGATTTAAAGTTTTGAAGATCGCATTAAGTTCTTTTTAAGGCATGGTTTATACATTTTTTAAAAAAAATCTTATTAGAGACCAATTAAGCATACACAGTTCTCACGTCAAATTCCACCACATTTTCTTATTGAAGATATGAAGTAAAAAAAATTTTTATAAATAATGAGTTGGTCACTTTTGCTTATGATAAACATATCATAAATAAATCATTTAGTAATTACATTTTTATTAAGAGCACTTCAAAGACATGCACTGATTTTGATGGCCTATTAATTTAGACAGTATTTTGAATGGATTTCGTTGCACTGTGCGCACTGAGCGAATGGAATGCGACAGCCTTGTGAGTCCGCAAGTCGCAAAGTCGCCGAGATCTCTCAAACAAAAGTGCAAGTGATGCTCATGTACAGCATGAAGACGAGAAGATGGGAACCCAAATGGAACTCAGTCACTAGACCGGCACTTGGGACACTTGGACACTGTTAAATCTGAATCTGAGACGGAGAACTGAGAACCGAGACCTGGCTTTAAGTTGGGTTGGCTCTGTCTTTGGGTCTGGGTCTAAGTTTGAGTTTGAGATTTTGAGTCTCTCGTTGTGGCTCGTTCTCAAATTGCAAGTTGAAAGTTTGCGCTTTTGCGCATTTTTTAATGAGGCTCTAATTGACATCTGCATTTATTTGCGACAGCCCCAAACGAGTCGGTGTCGGGCGGGTTTTTAGTTAGCTGCTCTGCCTCATCGATCACACGGCGAGTATAAAAAAAATATTTTAATTGGCATTTTAACTAAAAGTGTTTAGGCTTTAGTTAAAATTGCTGCGAAGCTGAATAACTGAAAACTGAAAGCTGAAAACTGGCAACTGAAAACCAAGAATTGTGAGCCGAGAACTGTGAACTGTGAGCTGAGAACTGAGAGTTGGGACTTGAGTATTGAGAATTGAAAACTGAAAGCTCAAAGAACTGGTTTTTTTGTATACATACATATATGAGAGCGGATATTCAACAAAAGATCCAACGCGGTACGTTCAACCCAATTAACGCGTTGCCAACGTTGCCCCACAACTCTTTGAGCCCCCCTCGTTGTGGCCCTCCTTCCCCGCACTCGTGTCTTTGGGATGATCGGATGACATACAATTTAGTATGAGAGGCTGGCGTATTATGCAAAAATGCATATTGCAAATTGATAAGCGACTGATCAGAGATATACACATAGAAGGAGAGAGAGAGGGAAAAGGAGAAGGAGAGAGAAGAGAGGCGGGTAAAGAGACTGTCGGCACATAAAGCGAATGTCGCACGCACTGTTTGCCTCATTTACTCAAATTGAAAGCGACAATGTTTAGGGGCAGCTCTTGCTAATGATGATGTTTTGCCAGATCTGATTGCGATTCTTCAATCATGATGATCATCATGATGATGATGATGATGATGTTGCTGATCATCTGGAAGAGAGATCTGCGCCATGGGGACCAAGCGAAGCGTAAACCAAAACACAGCAAGCTCACAATACAAAAAAGGGCAACAGAATCAAAACCTAAAAGGGGCCCCCTTAAAACGAAGGGACCAAGAGGGGGGCACAGGGCGTGGGGGGAGGGGGGTCAACGAGGTGTGCGGTGCGAGGATGCGCTTCGTACGCAACGTTCGTTCGCTCGCTCGTTGGTTCGTTCTTGCCGCCCGGGGTAAGCCAATTAAATGTGAGATCGTGTAATTGGCAAATTAATTTCAAACCAATTATAAAGAAAACGACCACAAAAACAACACAGCAAAAAAAAAACACAGGCGATCTCGAGTTGAAGACGCGTCTTGGGTTGGGTTGGGTTTGGTTGGGTTTCGACTTTCGTTGGGGTTGAGCTTCAGTTTGATATTGAAGTTGAGGTTGGTATTGATATTGAGAGTCTCGGCATTGGCTTTGACTTTGACTTCGGCTTTTGGCTTCGATTTCAGGTGCGTGCGCTGCACCGATAAGAATCTGTGTAAATGAGCCAAAAAAAAAGGGGGAGAGCGAGCGAGAGAGAGAGAGGGGAGAGGGAGCGACAACGAGCGGGATTTATACTAAAGAGAAAGATACTTAGTAGAAAGGGAGACAAGCTGGCGCTAAAGCTAGAAAAACGAGCAGAAAAACTGTAAGAAGTGTTATAAAAAATAAAACTACTAGATACAACTGAAGAAACAGAGAGAGAGAGAGAGAGATAGGGGAAAGAGAGAGAGAGTTGAAGAGAGACAGGTTAAGAGCGATCAAGACAGAGAGCAAGCGTAAAAGAAAGAAAGTTGAAAGTATCTACAATGATCAAGATTTCAACTTGATCAATGATGAAAAGAGCATTGAAGATATTGTGTTGAACTATTCAACTATATTCTAGAAGGGTCAAGACAAGCTGAAAAAGGGAGTTAACATTGAATCCAAGGGCCAATATAAGTAGTATGACATTTTCAATAATCAATTAAAGATCCGCCTATCATCTGACAACTGTTAAGGCCCTTGAATCAAATAAACATGAATTGTATTGAGCCAAGGATTAAGTAAATTTTTCGAGTAAGAAAGAGTACGAGAAACAAAAAGAGATAGAGAGAGAGAGAGACAAAAACAAATAGGATTTAAAACTGATCTTAAGTGATCAATGGGAATTTTAATTCTGTTATAACAATTACAATTATTTTATCTAAAAAAAGAGAGAGACTGAATAGAAAACAGCTAAAGACTAATGATCAATGAATGGTATAAATCAAAATATTTCACAAAGTGGATCAATGGCAACTATCGATCAATATCTAAAATAACTAAATTTTCATAAATATGGTATGGGAAAATAGACAGAGTGAGAGAGAGAGAGAGAAAAACGAAAATGATTTAAAAGTGATATTAAGTTATCAATGGGAATTCTGATAAGCCATAATTTTAATTTAACTAGATTTGAACTTAAGTTGCTATTTAAAAGAAAGAGTTATAGAAATAGATTGAGAATTTGGGAGCATGAAATGAGGAAAGAGAGTCTGCATAGAAGAGATTTTAGAGATAGAGAGAGACATCAATTGAAGTGTCCTGGCTAACGGTATATATTACAATTGATATTCCTCCCTTTAAATGTGAATATATGTATGTATGTAAGTATGGAGTAAATGCAACAACTTGTCATGTTTTATAGCTGTCATTCTGCTTCCCCTTCCTTGTACTGTTTGTTTTTTAATGAAATTATAATAAAAACACATTATGTGCGAGAGGCCGGGCGCACTTCATTTTTCATTTTGGCGCGACGCACTTCCTTTGACAAACAAGTAGAAGCGAAGAGAAGAGTAAGAGTAAGAGAGCCGGTCTGGTCAGCCCTGTTCCTGCTCCTGCCCCCTGCCACCTCTCACACTCCTCGCTGTGGTTTGCATGTCCCGTTCAACATGCAACGTGCAACGTGCAACGCTGAGACGTCAGCAAAAAATGTGGTTTAAGCCTTTTGGCCAGACGAATCGAAAGGCCGCAAAACACAACTCCTGTCCCTCAATAATAATAATGATGATGATCATTATCATCATGATGATGTTGTTCATAATAATGATTGTGATGATGTTGTTGTTGCTGTTGTTGATGATGACGCGCTGATGATGCCTCTTAATTATTAATAAAACCAATTGCAAAAAAGGCCAACTTGCCGCTCAGCTCTCAGCACTGAGAATCTCGTCGTTTCAGAGTCTCTGGACTCTGATTCTGATTCGGTTTCTGTTTCTGTTTCTGGCCAGGCCCAAAACCAACATGTTAACTTTTTAATTAACGAGTTTTCTTTTTCGATTTCAATTTGCCAGCCAACACACACACACACTGCTGCCCACAAAACTGGCCTGAAGCGTCGTGTTGTTGTTGCTGTTGTTGTTGCTTGTTTGTTTCCCAGTCCTCGCCCAGTTACCGAGTTACCGTTTGCCAAGTTGGCCACCACACTGTGCGTGCCGCTTGCTGCATTGGGCGCAACCTTAGCGCACTTTTATTTTAATTTAATTTAGCTGCAAAGTCGTTGCATGCATCGCTGCACCAAGCCAAGAAATGCTGCCTCTCTCCCTCTCTCTCTCTCTCTCTCTCTCTTATTCGCTCTTGCGCTGGGTAAACAACGAGTTTGGCTAGTTGCAAAGCTCTCTTGGCCAGCAGTCGCGGCATGCGGCATGTGGCAGCAGCCAGTTGGGCAATGCCCATTTATTAATAAAATATTTGCAAATTGTTGTCATGTGGCAACCCCTTCGGCTAGTGGCATGCCACAAGCTGGACCCAAGTTCTAGTTGACTCCGTTGAGTGTCATAAATTAAAGGATTACTTGCAGCAGTCTCAGGACGCAGGCGGCAGCTGCATGCAACACACACACACACACAATAAAGAGAGGCACAGAGCGAGAGAGAGAGCGAGACAGGAAGAGCCACTCTGCATGCAACAGAGACGCTGGCTAAGCAAGTTGTTAGCATTAAAAGGCCGCAGCACAATGTGTGGCAATTACACTGTGCAACATGACAGCGATTTGATTGTGACTCAAAGCATTTAAACTAAGTAATTCATTGCTAGATTTAAAACACTTTTTGAAAATCTTCAAAGCTTTGCAAATTTCAAAATAAAATTACACTTAAATTTAGCATATTTTTTTTTTATATTT
Organism: Drosophila recens; assembly: GCA_037043495.1. Lineage (NCBI taxonomy): Eukaryota > Metazoa > Arthropoda > Insecta > Diptera > Drosophilidae > Drosophila > Drosophila recens. The sequence goes on along the minus strand of JBAMBJ010002722.1, from coordinate 33,487 downwards.
CATACAACTAGCTTATTTTTTTAAAATTTGGCTATTTTTAACCCATCTACTCGGAAGAGACTTTAAAAACACAAAAAAAAAGTATTAAAAAAGAAAATTCAGAATTCCTTTGATTATTCGTCGATTGGTAAAAACTAAGTTTTTCTTCTATTCCATTGAAACATTTTCCAAGCAAATGACGCTTTATTCAATGTACATATAAATTTTATCAGATATATAGTTGTAAATTTGTCATAAATATATGCGAAAATTATTGTCTATATGGTAAAAAAATTTATTTATATAAACATTTTATTTTTTCTCACAATTCTAAATACTATTTGACAACAAAATTTCTGTTGGTAAACTTTTGTCATCTAGTTAGCTAATAGATTTTCAGCAATATGATAATAACACTTTTAACTAGAACTCTGAAATTTTCTACGAATTAATTGTAATTAGTTTGATTAAAATATGCGAACTTAAACATTTTTATTTAATATTCTATTATTTTCTTTTTTTTCAAAGGAACTATGAAACATATTCCAATGTTAATTCTATAAGAATAAAAAAGAACAGAGCTTTTACTAGTAGTAAGAAGCTTTCCACAATTTGAATCAAAGTTACTTCTTTAAAGTTTTATTAAAATATGCAAACTTACACATCTCTATTTATTTATTTTGGATTTCCATAAGATAAGTATGTGTATATAAATTATGTGAATTATTTTAAAGTAAATTAAAGAACATCTTCCATAAGAATTCCAAACTAAAATACATGGTGTAGTGTTATTAAGCTGGCAACAACAACTCCAGGCGATGCGGCGTTGGAGTCAATGGTGTTGGGGTATTTGTTGCCTGTGTGTGTGTGTGTCTCCTCTATGTATATCCTCTCCTCTCTATATGTATATGTATGTTTGTATGTAGGTGCGTCTGCCTTGTCTGTTGTTGTTTGCTACTGTGCGAGACGCGAGTTGCGCGTGCGCAACTTCGAAGCGATAAGATCGTTGGCTGCGAACAGGAGCAGCAGCGGGAGAGCGAAGACAGAGGCTGTGCGGAAAGAAGAGGAAGGTGAAGCGAAGATCTTCGGTCGGGCTGTATCGGATCGGATCGGTAGCAAGACAATAAGCAATACTAATAGGCTGTTGCTGCCGGCCACAATCGGCGGTCGCATCAGCGATGGAGTTGATGAAGTTGCCCCTCCCCTACACTCTCCTTCCTTTCCTATTCCCCTGGTTGCCACTCTGCTGCCACGCCTCGGGCAAACCGCCTTCGCTTACATTTGCCACATTTGTATGAATAATTTAATTATTGTTTAAATGTTAATTAATGCAACGTGAGACGCGACTCGAGACGAGACGAGACGAAACGAGACGCGACCAGGCGACGTTAACTGAGCCAATGCACTTCCACTTTACTTGCTGCATATTCTCTTCTCCACTCTCTTTGTATTTATTCCCTTTGCTTATTTTTGCACCTCCACTTTAAAAAACAGAAAAAGAAAGAAAAAAAATAGCGAGACGCCCAGAGTCTGAGTTTATAACTTGACAGGCACGCATTTGGCATTAATGGGTTGGTTAACTGACAACAACAACAACAACAACAGCTCGAGGCACAACAGCAACAACAACAACAACTGTGGGAGAAAAAGTCAACCACCAACGCACTTAGAATTAAAGGCAGCGAGACTGAGCGAGCAAACAAACAACAAGAAAGATAAAAAGAGAGAGCTATGCAAATGCGTAAAATTTGCAATTAGATGATAACTGAGATCATTGGGGTTGCCACACAGGCTGATAAAAGGCTAACTAATTATGCAATTCTATCTACATCTTTTTCTTCTCAATCTCTAAAGCAGCTATAATGATATATAGTCGCTTTACACGAAAGCGAGCTTTTGCAAGCATACACAAGTGCCATAGCAATGAGCATTAGAAAAGTGTGAGAATTTCAAAAGAATACCTAGTTTGAGTGTTGATTAACGTGCAAAGTGCATTAGCTTTTATAGTAAGCCTAACGGTAACAATGGATCTAGAGAGCCTTGGAAAATTTAACAAAAATAAAAATAATATATGAAACGGAAAACTGTTGTTTACCATTTATTAATTAAATGTGTTAATAAATGCTTAATGTGAAGATGTTTTCAAAGCCGACTTTTAAGAAAACATGCAATACTAATAATATAATATATTGTTGTTATTGGAAATATTATTGAAAGTTTAAAGAATTAATGTGAAGCTGTAAGGCTTAATGGCTTAATTTGAAAACTCTATGATTGGCAGATAGTTAGATATAGATGATAGATAGATTTCATTTCAAATATCTTTCAACTCTAGACTTTTCTACTAAAAATATTTCTTGGAAACTTTATACACTATCCGTCCATAGATTCAGAGTCTGCTAAAGTTCATTTGAAGCAAAGTAAACTTCTGTGGAAGACAAAACTAGCCTCAATCTGATGAAATTGTTTGTATTCATGCATGAAATTAAGACTGATGAAGGAATTTTGAAACTCAAAGGAACGTTCCATAAATCTTCTGATTTCTAAGCATACATTTCAACGCTTGTTTGCTTTAATTTCTAAATTAACGTGTTTATGAGGCCCAAAAGAATTTGAACTAATGAATAGATCAGTTAAATTATTTTCCCCAATTCTTTACATTTAACTGATCAGATGCAGATAGATTTGTATCTATGCTCGAGTATCTGTATCTGTGTATCTGCACTATCTTTTTGAATGAATTTCAAGCAAAGATTCTATTCATTTTATTTTGAAATTCATCGAACATTTTGTGTTTCGTTTTGGTATTTTTGTATCTGATTGATTTTATATAACTATTAACACGCTTAGATAATTATTTGTTGTCTTTTTGTGTTCTTGCTGTTGTTGTTGTTGTTATCGTTGTTGTTGCTATTTTAGCGTAAACGCAGCGAAACTTGAAACTCAAGCAATTAACAGAAAAGATTTGCGTTTTGTTGTTCTTGTGTCTCGAGTCTCGAAGTCTCTCCGCTCGTTTTCTTCTCGCCTGCCAAATGCAGCAGAAGCAGAAGCAGAACAACAACAGCAACAACAGCAGCAGCAGCAACGCTGGCGACGACGTTAATTAAAACAAATGGCAAAAATAAACAACAGGCAGCAGAAACTAAAAGTAAACTAATTAAAAGGATCGCAGCGCAAAAGTTTCGACTTACATATGCAGAAAATTGTTGCTTTTGTTGCTGCGACTTATATGGGGAAGATGATGATGATGACGTTGATTTAGCTGATGATGATGAAGACGTAAGACGAAGAAACAGTCAAAGGCAGAGGGGAATCTCTGTGTGTGCCAATCGGTTATTGTTCTTCTCCTTCTTGTTGTTGTTGTTGTTGGTGTTTCTCCTTCTTCTTTTTTGGGCTCTGGTTGCAGAAAGGCTTTTCTCTTGCTCTATTTGTATTTTCTTTTTTTTTGTTTTTTGCTAGTTATTTTTTCTAGAATTTATTTAGCGTTGTTTGTTGTACAATTTGCACACAGGAATGTGGTTGCTATTGTTGTTGCTACTGTGTTTTCTTTGCTTTTGTTTATGTTATGAATTTTGTTGTTGTTTTGTTGCTCAGTTGCTAATTGAGTGCGAATTTTAATAGCCGTACTAAAACGCATGAAAATTGTTGCTGCTTCGTTTCAGCCTGCACACTGCACGTGTATGCGTGTACGTGTACGTGTGTGAGCGATAGGTAGACGATGTGAGAACGAGAGTGCGTTTGTGTGTGTCTGAGAGGTAAAGAGCACGGGAGAGCCGATTGCCGTTTGCCGTTAGTATGCGCGCGTGATTTACCGTTGATTGAATTAGTACAAATGGCAAGAAGAAGACGCCGCAAGATCACTCAACACACATAAACGAGTGAGCGAGTTAAGCGAGATTGTGTGAGTGTGAGCGAGAGCCGACACCTGCAACAACACACACACACACACGCGAACTGCCGCGAACTGAACTCGACTCAATTAGTTAGCTCGTAAATTTGCATATTTCAAATTATTGCTTCACACAAAACGCCAAGGGAGGTTGCCGTAAATACACACAAGAAGATCTCGTTGTTGGTGTTGTTATTATTATTGTTGTGGCATGAACATACACATAAACACACACACATTAACACTTACATAAATATGTTTGAATAAAAAAAATAATTTAATAATAAACAATGCGATTCGCACTTGAATTTTGCACACAAAAAATTTAAATTTCGCGTAACGTAACTTTAGTTGCTGTTGTTGTTGCTGCTGCTGCTGCTTCTGCTGCCTGAGCACACAACACGACCGCCAGCGCCGAAGTTCACTTGACGAATGCGACGAGGCTGCATGAATGAAAACCGAAAAGCAGCAATTATTGTTGTTGCTCTTGCTGAGTTGTTGGTGCTGCTGCGACTGCGACTGCGGCTACGTTAGCTGCTGCTGCTGCTGCTACGGCTGCTATGACTGTGTGTTAGGTGGTTGTGCTCTGACGCTCTCTCGCTCTCACTGGCTTATCAGCTGCTATTGCTGCTGAGACCGGCATTTGTTGTTGCTGCTGCTGCTGCTGCTGCCGCTGTTGCTGGTGCTCGTGCTTTTGCGAGGGTTGTTTTGGCTCTTGCGCACACATTCAACTGGGGGGGTTTGGTTCTTGTTGTTGTTGATTTTTTTGTTGCTTTTAGGTTTTGGGGCTGCGCTGCCATTGGATGCCAGGCGTTTGGCATTTCCCTGCCAAGCCGCCTATCGCAGGTGCCGGTCAACGAGGGTAGCAGCCACAGAACCGCAGCCCGTTAACAGCGCACTGTTAAGACGCACCTGTGCGTAGGCGCGCACTGTTAACTGGCTAACAGACATACAGACAATAGTTACATAGAAATATATGTGTGTATTTTTACATGTACATATTGTGTAGGTGGAGCTTGTGCTTCTTATGTAAAGTTAATCGCACTTCCTTTTTCTACAGTTTTTTAATTAAATGACAAACCCTTTTCAAAGCAATTTCATCATCATCACGTTCTCTAATGAGTTGACAAAAATGTAATTTTTTATATTTGACATGGGGTTGACTCTTATTATTGTTATTATTGTTATTGTGATTGTTGTTGTTGTTGTTGCTGCTGCTGCTAGCATTTAGCCATTTATTATTTTCCACCTCGAACTGATTTGATTCCTGTCGGTTAACCGAGCAACTTGACAGACACATTTCGTTATCTCCCTGCACTGCAACCCCTTCTTGCACAATCCATAACAAATTTGCAAAAAAAAAAAAAGTAGAAAACGAAAATAATAATAATAATAACACACACACACATAATAGAAAAACGAAAAGCGAAACGGCAACCACATAATGAATTGGCTGCATAAATAATAGGCTCAAACTACTTAGGATAAGCATAGCACACGCACCCAAGACACAGATACACACACACTCACGCACACGTACGCACATAGATACGCATACACTGCTAGAGAATGCGAAGCAGCGCATCCACCGCAACCCCCTGGACTGCATCCCCTTTGGCAGGACGACTGCTGGCAAAGAGCAGCATTATTCATACATAAAAAGCCAATTAAAAATTTATAATAAGCCCCGCGCCAAATGCAGCAACCCCCAAAAAATAAAAAAAATAAAATAAAACAAAATTAATGTAAGCCACATCAAGCAGTGTGCACAGTGGGCTCACCTAATATACAAATCATTTGTCTTGAAACAAAATCAATTTGTTGAATGATGAATGACTTAATTTTAAGAATTGTCATATTTTTAGATAAAAGAACATTGATAATTAAAAGAATATTTTATTTTTTTCAAGCTTTAGATTTTAGGATTTTGCTTAAAAGCCACTTTTTGTGAGAAATGTAGGAAAGAGTGGTTAAAATAGTCATTCTTAGGATTTTCAGAAAACATTTAAAAAAAATAATAGCAAAAATATTTTTGAAATTTTGTTTTCAGTTACTGTTAGAATTGTTTCAAGAATTGTTTCAAGAATTGCATCAAAATAGTTTTATAAAAAATCGAGGTTTAAAGTTGAAAAAGTAGACGTTCCCAAAAATTCGATTTTTTCAATGGGTACTCAATGGGTTAAGGAACGACCTTTCCAAATATATTTTTTTACTACGATGACTTGACTTACAATAGGTGTTAAAGCAAAAAAAGTGTGTACGCATAGTTTTTTTGGCTAGTGCACATATGTCGCTCTTAAAAAATGGGAAAAATGTTAAAAATTAGGTTAATACTGTCGAACTTTTCTAACTCGAATCACCATTATCCAAAGTAAAGGTTCGAGTTATGGAGATATTCGACTTAGAGCTTTTTTCTTAAGCTTATTAATTTCACTGCCACTTATTAAGCTCGAGTTCGTGAGAAATTCGAGTTATGGAAGTTCAACTGTATTTATTTTGCAGCACTCCAGCCCACTGTGCCAAGAGGCCTCAAAGTGAAAGCTTAAAAGCATGCCAGAATTGTACACAGGATGAGTCGCCTGTCGTTTGTCCTTCGCACATGGAACTGAAGTTTGTATTTTGGGTTGAAACGTAGCTCGATGTTTTGAAAGGTTCGGGAGTGCGGGGTTCGGGGTTCGGGGTTCGGGGGGTCGCACACGCATCTAGCGCTAAATTAGATGTAAAATAATGAACATTTCAATTAAAATAATTAATATTATGGAGTGCATGGCCTGTTCTCTCTCTTTCTCTCTTTCTCTTATGCTCTGACAATGGCCAAGGCAGATGAGTTCAAGATCCTGAGGCTGCAAGTCGAACCCATAGGCCACTAAGCACTCAATTAACCATTTTAATGTTTATGGGACGAGTGCATGTTTGAAGCATGTGCAAGCGAGATGGCAAGTGGTGTGAAGAGGGAGAGGGATGGCGAGAGATGAGCCAAGGCTTTTTTTAATTATAATTAAACATGCGAGCGAGCGAGCAATTGCTCGGGTGGATGCTATGATATGGCATAATATGGTATGGTACATGTATGTATGTATGTATGGTATGGTATGGTATGTACATATGTATATGGTAAGGTTCCTTATGGGTTGGCATAATCACTTAGCCGCGTGCAGCGCAGCACAGCATTTAAAATTAATTCTACTCAAGTGCGTTTTGGCCGACCAACACACGTGGCACACGTGAATCTGAATCTGAATCTGTAGTGAATGTGTATGTGTATGTGAATGGGGAGCAGTCAAAGCAAAAAGATGGCCTACGATTACCGTTAGCATTTTTGCGAGCGAAACAAATTGCACGCTAATTGCTTATGTTCAATTAAAAGCAAACTCGAAACAAAACGGAACAAAATCAAATGAAATGAAATGAATCGAAGCTACATACATTCACCGACCGTCTCGCCGCTATGGAATTTGGACACACTGTGCGCTTTCCCACAAACAGTGATGACACATTTTCTGGAATCTAGTACAACAAAATAATCCTAGCTTTAAGAGACAATATTTACGAAATAGACAAGTGTGCTTCCTAATTACTTAGGATATTGCATATATGCATTATATGGTAAAAATATATGAAAGAGTTTAGTAACAGCTGCATTTTAAAGTCCTTAGAAATCTAGTTTTCATCTCTAATAATTAAGTTAATAATAGGAAGAACGTGAAAAAAATACGTGAATAAAATACAGCTTGGCCCCTTTTTTCATAGTCCAGTTAAGGCAAAAGAGGCTGTTATCAAGACCTTGATTGTGAAATACCCGATGTACATTTGTATACTTTTAGGCGCTTGCATTGCTTAAAACCTTAAAACAGTCACTTGTAACCCCAAAATCTTAATTAAACAATTAATTAAAGATAAAAACACTATATCTTAAGAAGTGTGGTAATAGTTGTTTCTTATGCGATTCGTTGAAGAGGTCGGCTAATATCAATCGTCAAAAAAAATAATATTTAAAATTTAAATTAAATTAGATAACAAAATTATCAATGAGCAATTCAAATAAATTACAAATAATTTTAATTTTAAATTAAATGGATAATTAAGATGTAAATCTGTTGGAATTAAAAAAAAAAACCAATCAGGTAAAAAAAAACATACTTTTTAATATTATATATATATAATATATAGCATATATGCTAGTTGCTAAGGGCTAACAATCTTAAAATATGATTTTTAAATTTTAAAACTAAGAGAGCTATTATGAATTTATAATTTTTCATGTCAGCTATTTTTGTACTTTCTTCAACTTAAAAAAATAATATTAGCTAGATTTAACAGAAAAACAGCTAAATCGACTGCACTGGCAACAACAAGACGAGCAAAGAGCGCAGCAAGAGAAAAAACAACAGAGAGAGGAGAGCGAGTGTTTGCGAGAGCTAGAGAAACGAGGAGAGGAACAGACAGACACACAGACAGACAGACAGACGTTGGCAATGAATGCTTTTTGTTTTGGTTTTGATCCTTTGCGCAAATAATTGCCTAATTGTCTCTGGTCGGGGCTTGTCAGTGGCACGCATTGTTGTTGCCACTGCCACTGCTGCTTGTTGTTGTTGTTGTTGATGTTGCCGCTGTGCTGCTGCTGCATGCAAATGGCAACGCATATTTCTTACACAAATCCATTTTCATCTATTAATTGGCAGGCCTCAGCAGCTGCTGGCCAGAACGAGAACATCGCTCCCTTTAACACAATTAAGCGCTTCTGCAAATAAAAAACGAAACCAAGGATGCGGTTCTCATCGCTCAACATAAATATGTAAATTCATTGTACTCGATTGTTTGATTTGCCTATGGGATATCTATTGGCGTCTGTGCGACATTGGTCTGGGATTTGATTTGATCAAACCAAGTAAAAACAACTCATTTATCTTACTGATGATCTTTTGTTAGCAAAAATAACTACTTAGTAACTAGCTTAATAAGCTATTTTGAATTATATTCTTAAAATACAGTCGAACTTCCCTAACTCGAATCACCATTATCCATTATCCACGAGTTAGGGAGACTTCGAGTTAGGAAAGTAGAATTGTATGAAATTTGCCTAGTATTGCCCCTCGATTTTGTTCGAGTTAGAGAGACTTCGAGTTAGGGAAGTTCGAGTTAGGGAAGTTCGACTGTATCTGTTGATGCTTTCATCCTGTATTTTACGACAGAGCTCGAAATTTATATTTTTATAAACCTATTTCGAACATATTCTTAAAAAACAATTATATTTTTGCGAAAATTGTAATAAACTTTATTTGTTTTGAATCAATTTAGTTTAAATTTATCACTTAAACTTACTTTATGTTAAGTTTGACATCAATGGAAAGGTAATTTGAATTCCGTTTGAATGATACCAAACTTTCCTTAACCCATTAAGTACCCATTCAAAATTTTGAATTTTTGTATAAGTCTACTGTTTTGACTTTTTTCCTCGATGTCAAACAAAAAAATGTTTTGATGCAAAAAGTTTCTCTAAGCAATTATAATAGTGCAATTTTTTTAACAATATCTATTTTTTGTGAATTTTTGAAAATTGCTAAAAAGCTACTTTTTGTATGAAAAGGAGGAAGAAGAGGTTAAAATAGTCATTTTTAGCAATTTTCAAAAATCATAAAAAATTCTAGTGAAGGGATTTTGAAATTTTTTTTCAGTCACTTCTAGAATTGTTTAGAGAGACTTTTAGCATCAAAACATTTTTTTTTTATCGAGGATAAAAGTTGAAAAACTTGATTTTCACAAAAAATCAAACATTTTCAAGTAATTTTCAAATTATGAGTTGATATAAGTTTAGTTTTTAGTAGGGATGGCAAAAAAAATGTATTAATCGATTATAGAATCATATGATTAATTTAAGCTACTCGATTATTAATTGTAATTAATCGACGAAAAATAAAAAAAATCGATTAATCAAATGATTAATTTTTGTTATAGCTTTTAAAATATTGTGTAATGCAATGCCATTGTATAGCAAACAAAATTAAGAACAATAATAAAATGCCCAAAAAATATAAATACAGTGGCTCACAGCTTAAAGTATGCAGGTCAAATTTTGATATTTAAGGCTTATTTGAGCCGTCATTTAAATTCCGTTTGAATGACACAAAAAACAAATTTCTTTAACCCATTAAGTACCCTACGAAAATTTGAAATTTATGTAAAAGTCTACTTTTTCAACTTTATTCCTCGATTTTTTACAAAAAATATTTTGATGCAGAAAATTTTGTAAAAACAATTCTAAGAGTGACTGCAAAAATTTTCAAATATATTTTTGCTACTATTTTTGTGGAATATAATCTCCATGTGTGTTTCCCTGAAAACATTTTGGCAACGACACGATTATTTGATCGAATAATCGATTAGTGTTTCAATTTACGATACAATTAAATCGCCAATGGAAGCAAAATAATCGATTATTGTGTATCATATGATTAATCGTGCCATCCCTAGTTTTTAGTGATTAGGTTTGTATTTTAGTTAGCTACTTGAAGCTTTTGATTAAAGTTACTTTTTGTGCTGGTTGAAATAAGCTGTGAGCCACTGTGTATCGAAGAGATCATATCACCTATTTAAAATTTTCTTACCAGGGCGACATGGCGAAGTTAACAGTTTCTCGTTATTTTTCGACATATTTCAAGATGGCAGCCAAGGTCGATTGCAGCTCACAGCGTCTTTAATTTGCCAATTCATTTGCATATGTATGCACGTATGCAAGTGTGTACACTACGCTCCAAATTGCAGAGCAATTAAATTCGCTGTTGTCTCGTTGCCTTTGCATTTTATTTACATATGTATACTTTTCGTTTTCTTTTTAATTTTCATTTATTTTTTTTGTAGTTCAATTTCGCACGCTGTTGTTATTGTAATTATTATGGCTGCTTGTTGTCAACATATTGATTGCCTTTGTTAATAATATGTTAACGAGGGGTAAAATGATCACAGACCAGGGCTGCGCAAGCAACGCTTTCAACGCTTCTAATTGCGTTGCATTGTGCGTCAAGCTGCAAGACAGCAACAACAACAACAACGACAACAGCAACAATAACGATATCCAATTTCAATACGTAATTTATTAAGTGTGACTGTGAAATGCGAATGGCTGCACAATGCACTTTAAAATTGCCATTTTTGGTTTTGAGCTCAGAGTTGAGAGTTACGGTAGCAACTTATAAGCGTCGCATTTGCAACCCATGGTACATACATACATACATAAATGATAAATGATAGGGCGACGCCTACGCGCGTCAAGGGTTGTCGCCGTCGCCGTCGCATTTTGCGGTACGCCGCAACGCCGATCAAATGCCCGATAAGCGTTGACAACGACACCGGGCAACAGCAACAGCGGGGCAACGTGGCTGCGGTTGACACTGCAAACGGTTGCAAGTCAAAATTAATTAGAATTTTCAACAGCAGCAAGCAATGAAGAAAGTTGCAACTTAACACTGCCACAACGAAGTTTGCATACACTTACATTTATTTATTTAGTGTCAACTAAGTACAGTTGACCAAAATTAATGTAAAAAATTAAAGTAAAAGTAAAGTAATATCAATTAATTAAATTTAAATTAAACTGAAATGATAAAAAATTAAAAATCTAGGGGTATTCAAAAAATTTTAAAATGATCCAACATTATTTGCAAGGATTGGGGAAAACTCAGAATAACCCAATCAGATCAAAACGTATTAGTGGTAATAATTAGTAATAATACAAGTATTAGGGTTAGTAAAGTCAGGGATTTCTAGAGAAAGAGGAAAAGGGAAGCAAAGGGTTATTTTTTTTTTACTTTTTGATGTTATTTTCTCGTGAAATGTATTGAAATTAATGTCGTATTCAAAAAAATCTCGAGCAATCACTAGTGAAAGCGAATTCAGAGAAAAGCAATTCCACTTCGAAAATTTTTCCGTGCCACAGAAATTCGTATGATTTAGGTTTTATAGCATGTTCATCAACCTTTTCGTTCTAGGCTGCTAGGGTTGGCCCCTTCTCATATTAAATTTCTCAAGGGTTTGTTTAGCAACTTTTTTAAGTTTATCATTGCAGAATAATAGGTTTTTATTTTATTTCTTTTTTAATTAATATAATTTAATTTATTTATATAATAATTGATATTGTTTATTTTAAAACAATTTAAAAGTTATTGGCGCCACAAACAATAACAGTTACTCGACAACTCTGAATTCTAAAATTCGGACAAAAAATGTGACATTATTCTCATGGCATCGGACGCCAGTGGATTGAGCGATGATTTCGTTTCTCTCAAAATTTGTCAGGTGATTGGTCTGCGTCACGGAGAAATTAAATTGACGTGAAATTCAAGTGGAAGAGATTTCTGTGGCATACCTGAATATTTTCATTTCAATTTAGAAAAATAAAGTAATTAAATTTGCTAAAATAAAATATTTAAAAAAAAATAATAATGCGAAGTAAAAAAAAATTATTATTATATGTATTTATTAAAATTATATATATTTTTTTTAAGGTTTAAGGTCTATTAAAAAAAACTGCACAGCCAAGCTGATAGCATAGCTTAGGAGCTTGCCATATGTAAGGGCATATTGTTAGCGGTAAATTGAAATCAGTACAAAACAGCAGCAAGTAAAATAAAAAACGATCATTAATCATCAGGCCAAAAACCAAAAGGGTTGACACGCTCGACAGTGCCCGAAATACAAAAACCAAAACAAAAACAAGAAGCAAAAAAAAAGTGAACGGTAAGAAGAAAAAGCACGCACAAAAGGGTGGCTTGACCGGCGCCACAAAAACAACAACAACAAGAAGAGCAGCAACGAAAACGAAAACAACAAAGCAAACGAAATTTACCTTTTTGGTTAAATTTATTTAAATGTATAAATGTGATTTAGTTTCTAGTTTCTGTGAATTAGATTCCTCCTCATCGGAAGATGATTCCAGCAAAGACGACAGAAACTGCACACTATGATTGCTGACGACATCGCGCAGAGCTTCGGCAGTTCGCGACTTCTTCATCAACGACGCAATCTCGTAATCGTTTAAGGCTGGATTATCCATTAATCCCTTGCGCAGCTGTTTGTAGCGTCGACGGTTGCGTCGCTGCAATGCGACCTCGGAGATATCTTCCTCTCCCTCGCCTTCGAAGGCATCACCTTCCAAGAGATACTGTACGGCCATCTCGATGTTATTGCCGGCGTATTTAAGAGCACGCCTTGCGTCTTGTACGGGATAGCCCATCTCTTCGACGAGCTGACGCAGTGTATCATTGCTATCGCTTTGATTTTCGATGTCGTCGTCATTTTTTACTTCAGTCGACGACATTTCGGCAGCAGCTTCTATTTCCAGTAACCACAAATAAATTTAAAACAAACACGAAATACTAGCACATGGCACACAAATCAATTTAACATTTCACTGTAATGTTAATAACAGCTCAGCAGGCTCTCTGGAAAAGCTCCGTTGCTCTTTTCTTTTACTTTGCTATTATTGAATATAAATGTATTATCTAATGCAGTTTGTTGCACAATTATCGTAAATAACAACTGAATATAATAATAGCAATAGGTTTAGTTGTCGATTATTGTAAAAAAATAAAACAAAGTCAAATTTAACTGCCAGTCATGGTAAGTCAACAGAGCCAAAGGAGCATAACAGCAGCTTTACAGCTGATGCTTAAAAATATGCCGAACTTTGTATGTTAAAAACGAGTAAATACACTGTGTGTCAAGTAAAAGTTATGATTTGAAGTTTACACATAAATATCGCAGTTTATGTTAATCTGGAAAAAAAGAAATGAATTCCAGTGTGATCTTTGCAGAAGCCAACAGCGCAGAGTCAACAGCTGAGCTGGAATATCATCTGTCGGCATCAAGCAGCTTTTGAGAGCATCGAAATGTTGTTGTTCTTGTTTACGAAAACTTTGATAACAATTATATCACACACACAAACACTGAGAAATACAAACAAACGGGTTTCAACAGCTGCTGCCCCACTGCACTATGGGGCGAAATCTGAAATATCGAATATTTATTAATAACTTCTATAATAAGCTAAATTTTTGAATACAGTTTTTTTATTCATGTTATGTACACCTTCAGAAATGTTTTTGGAAAAGTGGGCGTGTCACCACCCCCGGCCTTAATTTTTTTAATATTTTTTTTTGGTATCGGTAGCAAGTAAGCTTATAATTTTTGTTCCAAATAACAAGCTTTGAGCTTGTTTATTATTAGCAATAAAGAGAAAAACTAATTGTTAGACAAAGAAAGTTGTGTGGTCTAATATATGGTTGTGAGCATAAAATTAAAAAACAGAAAAATTTGGGGCTGGGATTTTGACACGCCTCTTTTTCCAAAAAATTTCTAGGGGTATACATAGCACTAGAAAAAAACCGCATCAAAATATATGAAGTAGTTTTCGAGTTAATAATAAATACCTCAAAAACTGGTCAAATACCTCATACGACAAGCGAGCAAATCAGCATGGAAAAATTGTGAGGTTACGTCCTAAAAAATTTATTTGCGCGGATTATCGCAAATTGTTCAAATTGAGACATATTGCCTTTAAATAACATTGAATGGATCTACGACATACAGTTGGACTTACATTAAGCCTCGTTAAGCATCATTGCTAAATTCCTTCGCAAAGTTGATATTTCTTTCCAAGAAATTATCTTTCAAAGCATTAATTAATATAACAAAATATAAACAGAACACGTACAAATACAGAATACTAGTAAAACTAACACATAGTACAAACCCGTATAATTGGTATCCATTTTAAATATTGTAAAAAAAATGATTAGCCTTTGTGCAATACCAATTTGAAAATAGGCTGCAAAAATGTTGCACTGTTAACGAACGTGCTTTTCGGAAGCAACAGCTGACTTTAACAGCTGTCAGGGTTAACATTTTTCTGTTATTTAACATTTTTGGTACAGAACTTTACAGTTTGAAGTTTTCTTAAGATGTTAATACCAAAACAGTAGTAAAATTAATACCTTGATAAAATGACTAAATAGTCGATTTTTCGGATTTCGCCCCATAGTGCACTGTCTGCTTTTGGTCTGCTATTTATGCTTTGCACAATTTTAAATAATCACCCCATTGGGAAATTTCATGGAAAGTCCAACAAATACAACAATCGAAACCCTTTCGTTCTCTTAGTTTCGCTTTGCATTACTTTACTATTTGTGTGTGTCTGTGTGTGTGCGTGTGTGCGTTGCTTACACTGATTTATTGCCATTTTCTTTGGTGCCTTGTGTTGTTTGCGCTTTTCGGTTAACTCTTTGTTTATAAGCAGCCGAGGGACAAACAAGTGGCCCGTAAAAAGCATTGCCGCCTTACCCTCATCTATCACAATTTTCTTGCTACAGTTCTACACATTTTCATTTTCATTTTTGGGTTTAAAAACACATTATTCTGCCGTTTTTGGTAATTGAAGTTTTTAGTTTTCATTAGCCGATATAGCGACCCACAACCCACGGGTCGACAAGGGACGACAATTTAATGCGTTGACATACAGACATATTTTAAATTAAGACTGTTAAGAGAGAGCAAAGTTATGTACTGATATAAAAATTCTCAAAATCACAGCTTATTTCACCCACTACATATTAATGATTTTTCAGTGAATATAACTTTAAAACGGAAAGAGATATCACCAAAATTAAAACTTATATTTAAACTTAAACAAGATAATTTCTATTTATTTTAATTATACAAAGGTAATATATATTTTAAAAATAATAACAAGCAAAGATCAACATTTAAATATAATGGTGTTCATTGAACAGCAGCTGATCGCTCGGTAGGTAGTGCAAACTAGACTGTGAACGACCCGGTACTTTTCTGTAAAACAAAAACAAATTTAAAAAATATAAAATTAAAATAAATAATATTTAAAAAAATAAAGCTGCAAATCAGTACGAATCAGCATCAACAGTCAAGTGACTATAGCCATGTCGGTCTGTCCGTATAAACGAAAGGATCTCAGAGGTTTTAAGGGCTAGAAGCACCAATTTCGGTGTGTATGTTAGTTGTAATGTAAATCCAAACAAAGAATAGAACTTAATATCAAAATCTAAAAATCGACGAAAAATACAATGCCGATATTTAGTTATTTCAAAAATTTTAAGAGATAGGATTTAAGAATTAAGAGAATAGATAAGATTATTAAAAGTACAAAACGCACGCGTAATTTTTAAAATTTCTATTTTGAAATTGAAATCAATTTACAAATTTTATTTATGTCCTTATGTCAAAATTAGTATACAATATATTTTTTATTCGATTCTGAGAGATTCTTGAGACTTCAGTTTTGGCACACAGAGTACCTAATGTACTGGAACAGGATATTTTGTATAATACTTTCTTACTTGTTTTTACATCGAGTTTTTTAATGCTTCCTTCAGCCTGATGCCCGCATTTCGTTTTTTTACCCAGTTGATATACCCTTTGTACTATTAAAGTACAGGGTCCAAAAATACCCATTTAAAAGATTGCATTCTACTTATTCATATTTTTAGCGGTGCCAACTGTTCACACGCAATCGGCTGGCAGAAGCAAAAGAAACGTTAAGAGAAACGTAAGCCGATACTCTTCGTGTGCTTACGCGCACTCGTATTGCAGCAATTTTAAAACGGATATCAAAGTTTTCAACTTGGGCATTTGAAATATGGGCAAAACGTGACGCTGACATCGACATCGATAGTTATCGCAGCGGCTTTAGCAATTGTTCGATTTTACAAATGGCGAAATCACTTAACACACCGTTAACACCCACATTAGTTGTACTTGGCCGCACACACACACACACACACACATACACACAGCGTATGTGTGTTTGCCTGGGAAATGCGCAGCGCTCCACTTACAGTTCCGTTTCAATTACTTTTCAAGCAACCCCCTGACTGAAAGCAAACCAGGCAACAGGGATCATAATCGAATTAAATGCATTGCCAACAACAACAACAACTGAAACGAAAAAGTCATTAAAAATGCGCTGCTAACGATTGCACGCAAATTTGTTGCTCCCTGCACCAGTTTCCCACCTCTCCTTTTCATTTTGTTCCCCTACCATCCCGTTACCCGTTGATTGCCTGTGCTACATTTTGCACAGAAAACTATACAGATTTATTGCAGAGCGCTTCGCTTCGGGTTAGTTGAGTATTAGATGGGTGAAATTTCTTCTGATTCCGTAGAATCGCAGATGACGCTACTGCTTGTGATTATAAAAAATACTAGCAAAGATATTTTTGAAAACATTTTTTTGCAGTCGCTCTTACCTCAGTAAAAGAATTATATGTGACAAACTTTTTTTGCTCCTCTTCGCGTTTTAGGTAAAAATACTTTATTTCTGAGAATGCAGATTGTTTTAGTGATATTTTGTCATGTATAAACAACTATGATTTCCCCAATATCTGCATATTCGGTTTACCGTTAGCTCAAAAAGTAAGCGAGCCTTTGGCATTTGGTTATAAAGAATTATATGTGACATTTACATTTAGCCCACTGCTTTTGCTCGATAGTTGGTTTTAAAAGGATGAATTGCAATAATTTTGTTTCTTATTAAAAAGTTAACATACATATACGTTAAAAAATGCAATATTTTACTTTTTTATGTATAAGAGCTTGCAAAATGCCTCGTGGAACTAGCATTTTAGGGCATGAACAAGGATTAATCCTTGGAATGCTTGAAAGCGGTTCCAAAAATATTGAAACTGCTAAGAGACCCAATCGTCATAAAAATACCGTAAGTAATTTCCTAAAAAATCCAAGTGAACATGAAACAACACCACGCAGTGGAAGGAAACCCGTATAGACACTCGATACAAACGTAGAGTCCGCCGACTTGCAACCGTGGATTCAATAAGCAATGGACAGATTAAGGCGTAATTGGGACTTAATGTAACAAGGAGTAAATTTATTCAAATAATCTATGAAAATCCAAATCCTAGACATACTCTTTGGTCCCTAAACCTAAGCTTTTACTTTGCCAAATTAGGGCGCGCATGGAGCTCGTACACAGATACCAATTCTGGGAAAAGGAATGGCACAATATTATTTCCAGTGACGAAAAAAAGTTATATCTGGGCGGTCCTAATCGTTTTGAGTGATATAGGCGAGATATGCGACTGGATCGATGCACCTGTTAAAAGCATGGTCAAAGTGGTTGGCCGCTAACGGTATAGGCCACGTTTTGCTCTGTGAGAAAGAGTCCAATGTGGTATATATTGACAAGAGAGAATGCCGAAATGTATGAGGAGTAATTGGACGACGAGTTGGCGTAGTTTGATGGTCAGTTTTTCGGCAATGGCTGGACCTTTCAGCAGGATATTGTGCCAATACCCTGTGAAAACCTGAGTTCCGAGTATTTTATTGAACAATTATCCCAGTTTAAATGGACCAGCAATGGGTTCGGACTCCAATTCAATTGAGGATCTGTGGGATAAACTATCCGCTATAGTCTTAAAAAATTTCCGGCAGTCTGAGACAGCAAAAGATCTAAAATTGGCAACAGAACAAGAATGGTCAAAAAATTACCCTCCCACTTAAAGCCTCCCACATAAAAACCAAGCCATTTCGTCAAAAATCTTTTCTAATAGATAATGTAAGGTCTATTAAATATTAATTTTACTAAATAATATCAAATTAAATAAATTTTAGTTAATTAAACCGTTATTTTGAACATAATATGAAAAATCACATATAATTATTTATAATGAAGTAAAAATTCAGATTAAGTTTTGTATGTATTGAAATAAGATTTCTGAAACTTTTTTTCTTGTTTTAGTTTTCTATTACTATAAGCAATAAAACTGCATACCACAAATTTTGTAACTTGCACTTGTACATTTCTAATTCAACAAAAATATGTGTCACATATAATTCTTTTACTGAGGTAGAATTGTTTGAAAAATTTTTCTGCATAAAAATATTTTTTGGAAAAAATCGAGGAAAACAGTTGAAAAATTGACTTTTTTAAAAATTCAAAATATTGGATGGGTACTTAATGTGTTAAAGAAATTTTTGCATCACTACAACGGGATTTAATTGAATAAAAGATTAATATAAAAAACCCGCATCAAAACATCTTTATTATACGCAAATTTGACAAATTTAAGCTGTATGAAGACATTAGTGGTTCACTGTACGAATGTCGAAAAATATTACTCAGAATATGAAAATTCGGAATCCAAAATTAGGAATCGAAAAATTAAGAATCCAAAATTATGAATCCGAAATTAGGAAACAGTTATTATTCGAAAAATATTACTCAGAATACGAAAATTCAGAAAAAAAAAAATCCAAAATTAGAAGACAAAAATTAGGTCAGCAAAAATTGGGAAGACAAAAATATGGGAAAGCAAAAATTAGGAACAAAATTGAAAAAAAGGCGAAATCAAAAATATTTTATAAAAATCTATAGATTTTTAGATTTATTTTCTTTTTAAAAAGTTTCGGAATTTGTATGAGGTACCGATTGTGCATGTAATTAAGATGAGGTGAGTGAATTCCTTGCAGCCTTGGGTAGCTACTAATACCGTAATGTCGCAGGATTCTGCTAGATTCTGCATGTAATTCAAATTGTGCAATGTCGGGCTCTGCGATGCTGCGAAATTTGTACGTTGTTTACTCACAGTAGATAACTTTAAGATGGTATCAGGTTTGAATATTATGCAGAAACAAGCTGCAACAGTTTCTGCAACTGCAGAGCACTTGGACAATAAGCAAAATTGAAATAAACTATGCCGAAAACTATACAGAAACGAGCTGCTGTGATTTCTACTACATGAACACAATAGATTTAGCTCACCGCACGTCATCAAGTCCCATAGGGTTGTCATACAAATGCATATGAATACATACATATGTACATACATACATACGTGCCAAAAACTATGGCCCATGAATGGAATTGGCATTGGCATTGGCAATCGCACGTGGCGCGCTGGTCACCCGAGATAAGGAACTGTCGACGCGTGGCCCGCCACTGGAAGCGCTCAATCTAGCTGTCTCCCTTGCACTCGTTCACAAAAGATACATATCAATGGGCATGGCAGGGAGTGTGAGGGGAATGCATTACGTATTTATGACTTGAAATCGGATTGGCAGATTCTTTTCATTGCGATTATCGTTATTAATATTATTAGTGTTTGCACTAAGCAACTGACTTCCGTTCGCCTTATTTATTTATTGTATTCCTTTTTTTCTCTCTTCTTTGCTTTTTTTCAGAGGCGTTGAACTGCAAACTGAACAAAATGCGAATCTGAAAACTGAAACTTGACGGAGGACAGATGATGATCTAAAGCAGCTTTGATAGCGGGAGCGAAGGGGTAAGAAGATTTTATCGGAAAGAGTTGCGAGTTCGAATGTTGTTCCAATAATATTGAGATTATTTTTTGAGTTTAGTATCAAATTAATAATGCTTGTAGTTACTTAAAAAAAGACAATAGTAAATGATATATAATTATTTTATAAATTAACATAATAATATTAAATTAATATTATATTATTATTAATATTTGAGTATTTTTTTTTGTTTAGTATTTATAATTTGTGAATTATGGAATAATGTAGACTAGTTAAATAATACATTTTTAACCATTTTAACCATCCCCTAGCATATTTTTTAAGCAGCTATAACAACTAAACTAATAGAGATATCAAATTGATTAATGCGTAGATTTGTAGGCTAATGCTTTAACTTATCAAATACAATTTCAATTATTTTGTATATATTTTTTTATATTTTTAAACAAATTAATACTACGAATACAAATTTTAAGTATTTTCAGTTCATATAGGATTTGTTAACTGAGACCGAACTGAGACTGAGACATTTAAATAAATGGACCTTAGAAGATGTTATGTGAAGGAGTGGGAAATATTCCTCCCCAGAAGCTAACCCAGTTTCAATGCTAACAACTCAGTTTGTTCTCCCCACGCGGCACACTTGAAATTATGCAAATACATATGTTGCAGCCACAACCTAGGACAACAACCAACCAACCAACCAACAACAAACGACAACGACACAGCAGCAACACTAATTTCACACAAGCGACAACCCCAAATTCAAATGCAATCCCCGCCCCCCCCAAACCACAATGACTTGATGCGTTATGTGGCACACACACACACACACGAACACACACAAGCATACGTATACACATATAAATATTCATACAAATTAAGTTTGTTGCATTTTGAAGGAGAGCAAATGGAAAATCAAGCTTAGCAAATCACAAATTTATGTGGCAATCCATCAATGCCAAAAGCCGAAGCATAGGAAATTTAAAGAGAGTGTGAGGGTGACAGAGGGGGGGGGGGGAGGTAGGGGGGTAGGCAGTGACAGTTGCCACTGTCACGGCCACGGCCCACTAATCGCTTCCCACGATCGTCGAGCGCACAACGAAAAATTTCAATATGTAAAATTGCGCCTTCATTAATCCGTAAATTAGAAGCATTGAATGATATCAGGCTCAAACTGGCCGGTTGACTGCACCTCCCCTTCCCTCACCACCCCACTACACCCTGCACCAACACCCCACCCCTTCACACCAGCGTCACCCTCGCTCTCTCACTCTCTTTCACTCTCACCCCATCGATTGGCTGGTGCTGACAAACAAGCCGCGTTTTTGAAGTGCACCCTACAACAAATCACTGCACACACACACACACACACGAACACACATATGCATTGAGAGTTAAACTGCAGGGCAACGTCAACTATGAGGGGCAATCCCGAACCCAAACCCATACCTAAACCCGATCCCATCCCATTCCATCGATCCACCACCACAGAGTAAAAGAAGCAGCAACAGCAACAACTGCACTGCACAGTGGGCAGAATAACATTTAACTTAGTAGAGCAAATTCAAATTAAATAAACAATTTTAATTTTTTATCAATTCATTTTAATAAATTTATGTTTTTTTTTTAATTTATTTATGGATTTATATTTATTTCTATAAATTTGATTTGAATTTAATTTAATCTATAAATTGTAAGCTCCTACAAATATGGCTGCCTGAATTAGTAAAACATATGTATTTCTGTACTTTCTGCAAAGATTATCAAAAGATTTAATGGGTACATACAACCTTTTAAATTTTTTTCATTTATCAGAAAATAGTATATCTCAAATTCAGAAACCAAATTAATTTTAGCTTTGTGTTTTTCTGACAATTCCTACACTGAAAAAAAGACCACTTTCTAAAATCAAGAACATTCATCTTAAATATTTTGTTCTTGAAATAAGAATATTTTAAGACCAAATTACTAAAACTAAGAATATTAATCTTGAAAATCGTAAGTTCTTAATATAAGAATAAAATTCTCAAATTTAAATATTTTGTTCTTAATATAAGACCATTTTAAGACCAAATTACTAAAACTAAGAATATTATTCTAAAAATGGTTAAGTTCTTAATATAAGAATAAAAATCTTAGATCTTAGATCTTTTTCTCTTAAAAAAGGAACAAAAATCTTACACTTTTTTCACTTCTTGAGACCAATAATTCACAACTGGTTCTGGCTTCTCAAAGATGACATTAGGCTTGAGAATTAGGCAAAAGAATTTAAGAATATGAAAACCTATTAATTTGATCTATAGACATAAATCTTACTATTTGTATGATTATTACAAATATTTATGTCTTTGTCGAGATTTCACTAAATTGCCAAGTTTTTGAGTCAATGTCAACTGACATGCCACATTATTAATTACATGCCAACCACGGTGCACACTGTGATGTCAGTGACATGTCAACGACAAAGACAACGAACACAACGAAGGATGACACAAGAGAAACAACAACAACAACAACATATTCAAAATGTTGGACAGTCGCAACGCAACGCAACGAAACGAAATAAAATTAAATGAAATTTATATTAAAACTGTATTAGCCAGAACGCGCTGTGCTGTTACTGGCTGACTGGCTGTCAAAATCAGGAACGCATCCTGGGTTAGGTCATTTAAATGAGGCAACGGCATACGCTGTTCCCCCTTTACTCTCAGCACTCCCCATCCACAAACAAATTGTACGCACTGAAGCATGAAAAATGCGGCGACCACAGGAGCAGAAGCAGCAGCATCATCATCATCATCAACGTAATCATCATCATCATCATCAACAGGAGCAGCAGTGGCAGCCAGGACGAGCCATCAGTGACAGGGACAGGGACAGGCACAGGGGCAACAGGACTCAATTCGAGTGTAAAAACGATGCGATGCGAGGAGCTGCCGCGACCGTTTGACATTTTCGTGTGCATAATTAAATTACGCAACGGACAGAGAGGCAATATGAGCAGCAGCAAAGCGACAAAGGGGGACAGAGCTACATACAACATATTTAAAATCGTCAGTAGAAATCGAAAGAAAAATTTATACGGTTAGTCAAGTAATTGTCCGGCCAAAATAGAAAATATATTTTAAAAAATAAGTCATATTGCATAAAATCGAGATAAATACTCTTAGATTATTATCTACTTATTTTTGATGCTGATAACACGAATTGGATGACACTATAGTTAAGAGTACGATGTTCATCATCGTATCTAAATCTAAGCGACACAGAAATTTCTCGTTAAGCCAAAAGAAAGATAAATAGAAAATGATATGTTGAGAGGTGACAAGGTCATGAGGGAGTTGAATTCTCTGACCAATAATTCAGGCTTTGGCAAATGAGCAGAGGATAAATAGATTAAATCCGATAGAACAAAAATATTCAACTCATGAGAAATCTTCCACAAAACGTAAATATCTGAAAATCAGAATATTTTTCAGTATCAAGTATTTCTGTTTCATTATCAAAACGGATCATTAAAACGTATTATCAATCAATCGACCGTCAACTCTAAATTCGAAATTATATCGGAATGCTTTCAAAAATTCTATTAAATCAAACAATAAAATTATTCTATAACTGATGTACAATCAATCATGTTTAAATTGCATTATAGACGAAAAATCGGTTTTGAATTAGATAATAGATAGTAGTAATGGTAAAAAAATATTTCAATAACTTTTTAACATTGTAACCAATGAACATTGTAGATCAATTAGACAACTCTGAAATTACATTTCGAGCATTTATATTCCAGTTTTCGTCAGATCATTTCATACATAATGCAAAATATCATTCAATTCATTAATTATACAAAACTTGAAAAAAAAAAGTCGAAAAGTCGACCTTACATATAGTATCAACAGTAGCATTGTTGTTAAGATGACTTTGGACTTACCTTGAAGTCGGAGGCTGTTGCCGCGGGATTTAGCTCAATGTTAATGTTGTTGGGCTCCATGATGAGGCCCAGACTCTGGAGATTGCACGCCTGCGGCAGTTGCATGGTGGGCGTGGGCACCTTAAGCACCGCAACCGTGCAATCGACGCTGCTGGCGGACACCGTTGCCGTCGCTGGCAATGTCTCCGGCATCTTGTGTTGCTCCTTCAATCGGCACTTGCTGCTCTCCTCGCTCTTCTTGCTTTTGTTGTGGTTGCAGCTTCTCCTTCTCAGCGCCGCCCGCCAACCGCTGCAAAAATCAGTCAACAAAATAAAAACACAATTTGAATCACTCAAGTTCGTTTGACTTATCGGTACTTAAAAGTGGTGTCAAGTCTGGAGCTTATAATCTTGGCCCATTTAACCCATTTAGTCGAACAGCAAAATTTTTAATTTTCAGAGCGATTTTTTTATGTTAACACATAAAATTAAGAAAATTAAAAAAATGTTCACTCTGGTCATCCCATATTTAAAAAAAAAATGTAGTTTAACTTTATTTTTAACCTCATATTCGATTTCAATTACCCTAGAAAAGTAGTTTTTAACGATGATCAAAATACTTTTTTTTGTCGGGAAAATGTGTTAAATATCCCATCAATAGTTTCAGCATTTAACTCTGAGAAGTTAACCATAATCATTAAAAAAAAATGTCTTAAAACTTATATTTTCTAAATACATTTTGCATTTTTCTCTATATTTATAACCCTTTGGAACCGTCCTCATATAATTTTTAATTTCAAATTTATATAACCCATATACAATATACGATTATGAACTCATACTCATACTCATACTCAAGAGCCCCTTGAATTTTTCTCCATAGAATCCATGGAATTTTTCTGTATGAAACTCATTGGAATTTGTATGCATTGTTTTTTTTTTATTAATACCATTCGATTCTTCTCTAAAGAACCATTTAAATGTTTGCCAATCTATTGGTTCCTTCTCTTTATAACACATTAACAAATAATTAAGGATTTTTTGATTTTTAAAACCGTTTAAATCCTCTTATTGGAATAATCTCTGTAGAACTTTTTGGATTATACTTTAGAGAACTTTAAAGATTTATCGTTTTAAAATCCACTGTATTCTTAATTTAAAACCTTTTTATTTTATCACCTTTCTCTCTCTCTTTAATTTAGAGAACATCCACAAATAAAAATGAGAAACATTATCTTAAAGAACGCACATGTTTCGTATTTCCCGACTTAATACAAGTTGAAGTTTGTGCTTGTTTAAATGCGAATGCGTTTGCGTTGCAGTTTATTTTTAGTCTCCAGTTTTGGTACAAGTTGTCTTTAACTTATTCCTACATTTAATGGTAGCTTCATATAATATAGTAGCACATGGTGTCTCAACGCGAGAGCAAATACAAATACAAATCGTACATAAAAACAAATTAAGTATATATTAAAAAAAAAAAACTATTGATGCATTGATAAATTAGGCAATAATTAAAAAAAAATCATCATCAATATGTAGTTGTAATATCCAGACGTTGTGAGGAGTGGCCAGAAGCGTCGAGCGTTTTCAGCTATTCCTTCAGACGATTACGAATCTCGTTGGACAGCTCCGCCAGCGGGACAGTGGACTCCTGCCGCGTGGTCACCTCACGCAGCTTGACCACACCTTGGGCCAACTCCGCATCGCCCAGGACGATGGCCAATGGTATTTGATGCTCCTCGCAATGTTGCAATTGGGCCAAAAGTTTGGGATTCAACTTGTAGGAATGCTCCGCCTGCACATGGATTGAATTGGTTAGGGATTCATGGTGGAAAGAAAGAGATGACGTACCTTAATGCCCGCATCCCAGAGCTGATTCAGCACGCGTAGTCGCTGCTCGTGCAGACCCTTGTGGGCGGATGCCACATACACCTCCACATCGTTGGTGCGCAATTTCACTTTGCCGGCAGCAAATTTCGCCTCCAGCACCGCAAAGATACGCTCCACGCCAATGGAGACACCCACACAGGGCACAGCCTTGCCGCGTGGATCGAACATGCCAACCAAATTATCATAGCGTCCGCCGCCGGCAACAGATCCAATGGTGCCGCTGCCCTGATCCGTCACTGGCTTGCCGTTCTCCGCAACTGGCGAGGCCTTAGCGGGTGAACCAGCGACAGCGCCAGGCTCAGCCTTGAGTACACCCTCGTAGATGACGCCCGTGTAATAGTCGAGGCCACGGGCCAGACTCAAATCGAAGCTGATGCGCGACTCCAGGCCAAAGAGTGTGCAATAGTTGAGCAGCAGTTGCATTCCCTCGAGTCCCTTGACCGCATTGGGCACCGCCTTGAGCTTTGGATCCGCCAGCAGCTGCTCGACGAGCTCTTTGCCACCGCTCAGACGCACATACTCGCCAATCTTGTCGGCCGTGGCGCCTTCCAGACCCTTCTCATCGACCATTTCCTTGCGCACTTCCTCCCACGGCGACTGCAATTGAGCAACAGATGTTAGTAAAGTATTTTCATACTTTTTAAAGTGGGTTGTTACCTTGTCCAGCTTGTCAACTGCCGAGCAGATGGCACGGAAATCCTTGGCGGGCACGCCACACGCCTCGAACATGCCATCCAAAAGCTGGCGATGATTCAGCTTAATCACATAGTCACCAATGTCAAGGGTATCGAGAACTTCGGCAACAATCTTAACGCACTCGGCATCCGCCAGCATGGGATCATAGGTGCCGGCAATATCGAAATCACACTGATAGAACTCCCGATAGCGACCCCGGGTCATGGCCGGATTGTCACGCCGATAGACCTTGGCAATGTGATAGCGTTTAATGCTGGATATTTTGTTCATGGCCAGATAGCGAGCCAGGGGAACGGTCAAGTCGTAGCGCATCGACAAGATTTCGCCGCCCTGATCTTTCAGATCATAAATAAGCTTCGAGTCCTCGCCGTATTTGCCCGTTAGCACCTCCTGGAATGGGGAAATGTATTAGCATTGAAATTATTTGAGTGCATTTGGTTTAAATCATACCTTGAGCTCAAAAACGGGCGTATCGATGGCCTCGCCACCATGACGCTTGAACACCTGGATTATCTTGTCGAGTACACCTTGACGCAGCGTCATCTGTTGTGGCGCATAGTCGCGAGTTCCCTTTGGCGTCTTCAGGGTGAACTTTTGATTCGTTGGCGCCGCATCGCCACCAAGTGTGGCCTTTAGGGCCAAAAGACGCGATACTTCCTCATCGATCTGCAAGTGCATAAAAATGATACAAAATGATTTTGAGTGTAAATTTGTAAATATTAATATATTTGTATGTGCGCTTAGATGCTAACCTTCTGCTTTTGTTGTTGTTGTTGTTGTTCTTGTAATTGTTGTTGTTGCTGTTGTTGTTGTGCTTTGACTTGTTGTCCAACCGATGTTGATAACGCGCGCTCGACGCTAGATGGCGCCAGCGGCTGCTGCCGGCGAGCAGAGTTTAGGCAACGGCACTGTAACGCAGCACTACAGCGCCACTGGCGGCCAATTGAACGCAACATTTTTGGATCTCAATAAATTTCTCTTTTCAAATTTTAATCTTTGCAACAACTGTTTTTGCATTTGCTCTTTTCAAACCTAATAAACAACAACAACAATAAAAAAGAACAAACCGATTAAAGTTGAGTTTTATTTTTTTTTTTTGTTAACTTTCAAAATAGTTTTCAACTTTTGCATTTTGAAAGTAATTAACGTTAGTTACGAAACAAGTGAAATTGTCAAATGTACAAAAACCAATGCGTGTGGATGTGTGTGTGTGTGTGCGTGTGTATGCAGAAGAAAATAAATAGAAAAAAAGCATAAAATCTATAAAATAATACAAATTGCAACTCTTTATTATTGCGTTCCATTGACCGCCGGTTTTCAACTGTATTTTTCTTGTTGACTGAAACATGTTTCCAAACACTTGACACTTTTTTTTTTGGGCACTTGAAACAAAAACTGAAACGGAAACGCACTGAAAAAGCAAAGATGCATCGACCTTGCCACTTAACTTGAGCAAGTTCAAGGACATCTCAAACAAGCTCTGCATTTGACTCATTTCGTTCGTAAACTGTTAAGGGTATTCCGAAAACATACATTTATCGCTGATCGACACAATCAAAATCTGTTAATCTGTTTGCGGAATACCCAAATTAAATGCCTGCGAACTAGTTCAGTTGATTTACTAGTTCGCAGCTTATTATAAGGCTGCCTATGAACTGTAATATAATGTTATTAATTTTTAGTAATTTAAAAAAAAAAGAGAGCAATCCCATCTGTATTCAATATTTTACCAAATATTTTTCATTCATGATAAATCTCTAGTTTTGTTAAATCCAGTTTTTAATTATCGATATTCCGATAGCTTTGCAACTGTTGTCAAGCCGCAGTAACAGCCAGTGATGCCAAATAGTTTTCAGAGAAGAAAAGCCAAAGAATACACGGAACCAAGCTAAACAACTAAAAAAGCCAAAATTTCGGATAGATGTTTGAGATTTTTCCCGGCTGAAGCAGTTAAAAACCACACAAATCTATCCGAAAAAAGGCCAAATTGGCATCACTGACAACAGCTGATTTCAGCGCTCTTGAATACAATGCAAGACATTAAAATAATCATAAAATGAGGCAATTGCTGTGACTTAAATGCTGTTTATACACACACACAGACACACATGTGAGACATCTGAAACTGAGTCCGTTGTTGCTAAGCCGGTTTTAGCTATGCCTCCTGCTTGGCCAGTCAGTCGGTCATGAGCACAGAATAATCGCAATAACAACAACACGACATTAAACATTAAACAAAAAGGGGCAAAATCATCAACGGGAGTTGCAGGTGAAGAGATTACTCTCATGAAAAAAGCTCATTGTGATTTATGCATCGACTGACTGCCAAAGAGACCAAACTTTGATTTCAAATATGTAAAGAGAGTGCAAGAGAGTGCAAGAGCGAGCACGAACACTACAATTACAGCGATAGCAATACAACAACAACAACAACAACAGCAGCATTCGAATGTGAAAGTACCTTTTTGTTGTTGCTGTTGTTGTTGCTGCCACCACTCTGTCAATTAAGCTGTCCATTATGTGCATGCAATCTAATTACCGAAGTTGGTCTAAAATAAAATTCAATAATGAAGCTGCCAACGCAGCAAGAGCGCGAATTGCTTGCGATTGTTTTGCAATAAATTACATACATACGCACAAACACAAGGACGTGAGGCTGATGAAATACATAACGCAAATAACATGTGTACATACTCGATAAATGTGCAACAGGATTTTAAATGACAGGGTTTAAAAAAATAAAGCATTGCTAAGCAAGTACATATAACTTGTTAGTTTCGTATACAAACGCGTACAACGAGAATGAATATACGTATGTATGTATGAATGTATGTCCATATGTATGGAGTCTTACTCACTGACCTTCTCTTTCGACTCCTTCGATGCTTTCAGCTGACGCACGAGATCGCCTTGTAATTTGATTTGCTCCAAAATCTGTTCACGCGTATCACTCATATTCCAAATGCCACAGCACTAACAATAATAACAGTACCACTACACAATTTGTTGAATCGCTAATCTGCACAGCGTCGTGGCTAAATATATGTATGTTATAATATATTAAGCTTTTGTTAACTTCCCGCGGTTTGCAATTACTTGATTGTTGGCTGCCAAAAAAAATGCACGCGGCCAGCCGTAAGTAACAGCACGTAAATAAGCATAACGCGAAAGCGCAACAAAGAGAAACGTAAGCGCAAATTGACAAACGTAACGTAAGATAAAACGCCAACCGTTTATATCGATACAAATGCAATTGCAACTTGGACGTTGCTGAATTCAATTCAATGAACAATTTTAAAATTAACGAAAATTACAAATTCCTTAATTTGCTTTATATTTCATGTTTGTTTACTCTATTAAACAATACAGCTCTGAAAAATATTAGCAGCAGCGCCATCTATGTGTGAACGCGTATTCGAAACTTGCTCAACACTGCATCAGCATCAATACGAGATTTGCAATTTGAATTTAAACATGCTTTGGATATTTAATCACATTACTTTTATTCAATTTATATTTTACAGTTGTGCAACTGACGTAAATTTAAAGACTTTTTACAACAAATAAAACATACATTAAACGAACTTTGCCGGCCACAAAGTTCGATAAACCAAACCAAGAATTCACAATGAAGAATAACAAAACTAACACACAGATTCAGCTTCAGCAACGCAACATCAAGTTGCAGCCATTCGTCAAGTCCGTAGCGGACGCTGAGCGCAAACTGAACTATTTGTCCGAGTCAAATCACGTGACAGCTTCCTCTCGCACCGTACTCCGACGGGGACGGGGACAACGATCCAGCGACGGAGGCAGCGGTGGCCACAATTCCAGGCGCAAACATGGCAAGAAGGCGTCGCAGATGAAGCTTAAAGACGAGACAAAGATCAACGTTGGACGCCCAAAGATCTCCACCATTGCCAGTGAGTAACAGTCAGAGCTCGATAACCATTTTGTTCTATGCTGTCTGCTTACAGCAAAAGAGACACAAAATTAAGAAGACCCGCCCACTCACTCTCTTAACATAACAGTTTTAATTGCTCTTCTCGTGTAAACTACTTTTATACCGCGATGAAAACACACGTAGCTTTCACTTAGGACAACAGCGTGAAGGAAGATAAAATAAGTATAAGGTGGTCTCGTCTGCAAAAAGTAGGGTCTTAACGTTACTAATAATAAGTGCGAGTGAAAGGGTTCAGCTTAGTGAGTGTGAGTCAAACGACAATAGAGTGCGTTTATTAACCCGTTGATGGGGCGTAGTGTTTAAAAATGACTACTATAATAAAATAATTATGAACTTGAAAGTAAACTTTGTTTTTGAATACATAATCCTTTGTTTAGGCTCTTAATCTCAAAATAAATTAGATTTTCAAATAAACCCTTTTTATAGCTAAGCTTATCTGGGGTGCCACAGATAGCGATTTCGCTTGAATTTCACTTAAATTATTATGAAATTTAAGTGAAATTCAAACGAAAGCGATTTCTGTGGCACCCCCGTAATTAAAATTTTTAGCAGCCATTAACAATTTTGCTTTAACATTTTTTATTATGTTTAAATGTTCTTAAACAATATGTAAAAATATTATTTCTAGCTTTTTGAGTTTGTCTGTGAGCTGTACAGACAAAACGGCAAAAATTCATTTTTCTTTTGCACAAAGGTTAAAATTGTATAATAAATTCGTCCGCACACAACCTTTCGCATCAATAAGCAAGCACGCACTGAACGTTAGGACCCTAAAACCGAACGATTCGACAGCCGACGAGACCACCTTATACTTATTCCATCATGGCACTGTCGTTTGGCCCATGATGAAACTATAAGAAGGTGATGTACTCGCACTCTTTCGGGGCGACGACGACAGAGATAGATACAGACATGTGCGAAATAATAAGAACAGCATATGTGAAAAATTAATTTGGTAAAAAAAAAGTGTTAAAAAAACATAATTATAATAAACCCTTATATAATTTGAATAGTACACCCTTTAAGCTACGTATATCCTTAAAGAATTCAAAACCTGCTGTGTATATATCTTTTATAATGGCAATAATGGCATAGCAAAAGTGTGATCCACCCCTTTTCGGACCATTTAGACACATCGGGACTTTATAGAAGCAATGAGAACGCGGCATCCGGAGATAGGAGTATTCTTCCAAGTATTTTCTTCTTGTCACAACTGTCCAAAATTTTTTATCCATAGCATCTCTCAATTCTATAGTTATATTATTTATTGATGATCCACTGGGTTATGGCTCGGCGAAAGAGTCAATCCATCCTTAACATCACCTGATTTCGACTTAGCCCAACAAAATTGCCATTATAAAAGATATAGACACAGCAGGACTTGAATTCTTTAAGGATATACGTATCTTAAAGTGTGTACTATTCAAATTATATAAGGTTTTATTATAATTATGTTTTTTAACACTTTTTTTTACCAAATTAATTTTTCACATATGCTGTTCTTATTATTTCGTAACTAAAGGGTGAAGGGGTCTTATAAGTTTGTGGTTATTGAAGAAACAGGCAGAAGAAAGCGTCGTGTGAAAGATGATAATTTTTCAAACTTGAAACCATACCCGTTGCAGACTTTTTGCATTCACCGCGTCGCAACGGATTGTCGCCCCGCGACATTATCGAGGAGGAGGGCGAGGAGGAGGACGACGACGGCAAATTGAGCCGATCCCTGCAGGACGAGTTGAACCACCATCTGACCATGGGCCACAGGAATCGCCGCAGTCAGCTGAGCATCAAGCACATGCACAGACCCACGTACAGCTGCAGCTCCTGTGGCGCCCAGTTCCATATTAAGTCCTTGCTGGGCGCCCACCGTCGCACCCACGACGACGACTTCAAGGTGCGCTTCCGGGCCAAACGGACACGGGAGAGCAACACGACGCTGATGGCTGTTGGGAAGCAGTGCAAGTTCTGTGACCGCTACTTTGATCTGGAGCGGGCGTTGCACATCCATCAGTTGTGCCACTGCAGCAAGATCACGCCGCAGCAGCGACGCAAACTGGGCTACACGGATCTGGCGCACGAGAAGAAGAACACGCCGCTGCCGAACTTCCAACGAATGCCGCGAGGCGTGTTGCCGGCGCCAACAACCCCCGATCCCAACATGCCGTACGTGGCACTTGGCCCCGCGGCCATCAAGATGATTGAGCAGGAGCAGCAGCAGCAGCAGAAGGCCAAGAGGCGTTCCACCAAATATACGGTCAAGGTTGCTGGACCCATGGGACGTTGGCGTTGATAGAAAACACTCTACACTTAACACTAAACACAACACAAAACAACACAACAAACTAAACACAAAAACAAAAAAAAAAAAACAAAAACAAAAGAAAAATGAACCTTGCAATTGGAGCAATTTTAACTTGTTGGCGTTAAAGTGAACAGTTTGCCTGGCATACAAATCATTTGTTGTTAGCATGTGAAACAAATTAAAGCCAAATTTTAGTGTGATTTAACTTAATTTCAATTCACATTTAAAGCTGTTGTCATTATTATCACACGCACACACACACATTTGATTCCTATCATGCGATGCCAAATTGGCCTTCTTCGGATAGATTTATCTGGATTTTAACTGCTGCAGCCGGGAAAATTCTCAAACATCTATCCGAAAATCTGGCTTTTTTTTAGATTCAGTTAAATTGATTCCAAAACGAATTCTGTACTGTAATTATGGAATTTTTTGAAATTGAAAACGATATAAATCCGAAAACAGTTTCTCCCAGTACGACAAAATTCACCTCTTAAAATGGAAGAATGTTGAAAATACGTCAAAATTTTGGTCCGAAGCAAA
>JBAMBJ010002721.1:0-61734 GCA_037043495.1 Drosophila recens | reverse complement strand
GATTTTGGATCAGACCACTATATCATAAAGCTCCCATAGGAACAATCAGTTGAAAATCAAGTCTTAGTATGAAAAACTTTTTTGCTGTTTGAGATATTTCAACCAAACTGACAGAATATTCACAAAAGATGGTCCCATACATACTGACCAAATTTGATTGATATCGGATTACTATATCATATAGCTGCCATAGGAACGATCAGTCCAAATAAAGTCTTAGTATGAAAATCTTTTTGTTGTTTGAGATATCTTTTTAATGAGTACGGGGTCTCCGACAGTCGAGTACCGCTCGACTGTAGCACCGCCGACTAGTTTTTATAGAACTTTGTTGTATATGTTGATGCAAGATTTCATGGTCCGTCTCGACCAACATTTTGCGCAGAACCATGATATTCTGTTTCATAAAATTCCACTTACAACTATGCAACTATGTTGTGAGAGTTGTAATTCTCTCTCTCTTCCCATGTAAATTAATATATATATGTACACACTGATTCTACAAGCGATCCGCCACAGCACACGAAGTGCAATTACTCAAAGTGAAAATAAAAGTTATAATTCAAAGTTAAAAGTGCAAGTCTGGTTTTAATCGCCACCACTACAAGCATTGGTCCTTCGAGCCGGATATCCTTCCTGACTCGCCCCAGCTAGTTCCTTGGTGAAACAAGATAAGTAATGCATTTTTATTTATGCTTCATATCCCATATATGAAAGCCTTCTACATACCGACATACATACATATCCCGCCATATTTTTTATATATTCCAATATAAATTATATGTATGTATGTTTCTTTCCAATTCGTCCAATTGTGTCCAGCATCCGCTAATAAAGTCCAAGTCCGACAATAAACTCTTACAAGCAAATCATCTGTTCAAACCAAAATAAATATACATAAGTATATTTATTGACATATGTATGTACTTACGTGATACATTTCTACAGTTCCGTTTTCCACTGCAACATATACAAAAAACATCACATAATAATATTTTATTCTAAATATTATCCACAAGTCGCTGTCATCTCGTTTTGCAATATATTTTCTCCTAAATATTATTGCATTTGTCTTTGCCGCCTACGTTGTGACATACATACATATGTACTTACATATGACACACACATAGTGGCGTATGTATGTACATATTTACAAGCGTTGATTATTCCCACTTCCACTGAACACTTTAATTACATATTGAACATTTTACCGCATGCATATTATATTATATTATACTAACACATTCCTAATAACATTTATACACTTATAAAATAAAGAAAACATTGCCGGCAATCAGCAGCAACTAGTGGTAACATACATACATATATACATACGCACATATGTTCATACGTTTTGTTCTGCATACATATGTATGTATGCCGTCAGCAACAAACGTAAGCAGCAACAAGTGATAACATATTTACATACGCACATATGTTCACATATTTTTGTGCAGCGTACATACATATATGTACACATGCATATGCCGGCAACCACAAACATTTCCACACATAAAACACAAATTCATCAGCTGATCGAAGACATTAGGCGCGTTCCAAAATATTGCATGTAATACAATACTTATTCCACTCAGCTATATTAAGTTAATAAGTATTGTATTATCATATTTATTCCACTCGCGCATAATTCCAAAACGTAAACAAACTATCGATAAACGCAATCGAGATCATCAGCTGTAATCATCGCAATCAATCGATGCCTACTGTCCAATCGATTCATCGGTCACTTATCCAGTGAAAATCATCGTTTACAAAATATCGTCGATTCCATTTCGTTTTTTTCAACCTAAATACAAACAAAAAACAAATATTCCGTTTTTTTTGTTAAATAAAATTTAT
Source organism: Drosophila recens (assembly GCA_037043495.1). Classification (NCBI taxonomy): domain Eukaryota; kingdom Metazoa; phylum Arthropoda; class Insecta; order Diptera; family Drosophilidae; genus Drosophila; species Drosophila recens. The sequence continues at coordinate 59,877 of JBAMBJ010002721.1, read as the reverse complement.
TTTCTTTGCTTTTAAAAAATAATAATACAATTTGAACATTTTTTAATATATAAAATTTATTAGAAAACTGCATCCAGTTGATTCTTTGGGATTTTTTTGGTTAACTGATTATCTCCTTTTCTTGTTATTATCACTCTCCTGTGTTCCAATAACAGAAATTAAAATCCAAATTACAATAATTCATTGTGGTAAAATTCATCGCATCCCCAGCAGCCTCTCTCCATCTTTTCTATTGGCTTTTTGGTTTCGTTTTCGGGTATCTGATACTTAGAAAAAAAAAGAAAGAAGTATATTCCTTTGAAGTTTGGAAACATATTATGTCAGAAGGGTCAAAGGGGACAGATCGAACAGCTAAGGATCAGCTAACCGTCCCAACCGCTAGCACTGCGCGTCGCTCTTCTGCTTCTTCTATCCCATCGGGCACGCGAACGCCTTCTGATACAAAAGGTTCCTTCAGATCAGTTGACAAGCCGAAATCCGCTTCCACTCCTCGTCTTTCGGTTTCGCCAGCATCAGTTTTAAGGACATCATCCAACACAGGATCGATAAAACCCAAGCGTGAACCCTCTGCACTCGCTTCAAAGGCAGGGTACTCTCAACGTAGTCCGGTAAAAACCAGATCCATTGGAAAAGCGTCACCTTCGGCTTCCACAATGGCGTTATCCAGCTTCATCTCCGTAACCGACAAACTTTGCCAGTTTGAGTCCCGCGTCAACACTCCCCCGTCCGACGATGACAATATCTTCACATTTGAGGTCCGCCGAGACCGTTTACAAATCCTGTGGGATAAAGTTGAGGCGGAGTACGAAGTGTGCTCAAAAGCACTCAGCCAAGAGGCGGGCAGTAACGATGTGCCAGCGATGGAGTCCAAATACGATCACTGCTACACCGTATACGAAAGGTGTATTTCCAAATTGAAAGGGCAAATCAGTCGGGCAGCTGTGCCAGCCACACAAGTCGTAGCAGCGCCCCTTTCCTATTCCGGGGGCTGTCGTCTCCCTCCGTGCGACACAGAAGTGTTCCATGGAGATTATTTGCGTTGGCCCACGTTCCGTGATCTTTTTACGGCAATATATATCAACAATCCAAGGTTGACTCCAGTTGAGAAATTGTATCATCTCAACACCAAAACAGCGGGTGAAGCCAACGATATTATCGCCAAATTTCCACTAACGAATGATGGTTTCGCATCAGCGTGGAATGCGCTCAGCGAACGATACGCTAACAAGCGGCTACTTGTCACGAGTCAGCTCAAGATTCTTTTTAACCTGCCCTCGGTTAATAGCGAATCAGGTGCAGCAATAAAAGATCTTCATAGCACCATCCAACGTTGCTTAACAGCTCTTGAACACTCCGAGATTTCCACTTCTTCCTCGTTCGCAGATTGCATTCTGGTTTTCCTGTGCACATCCAAGCTTCCTAAGCTTACTGTGTCTCTTTGGGAGCAATCCTTATCAAAGAGCTCCGGGATTCCGGCTTGGAGCGATTTGGACTGCTTCCTTAATGAGCGCTATCGCACCTTAGAGCAGATAGAGGATTTAAAACCTACTTCCAACTCTCAGAGCGTTTCCATTTCATCCTCCCGTAATAGCGCAGGCTCTAAGAGGTTGAATTCTTTCGAAGCAAAGGTTAGCATGAAAAGCAAAACGTGCGATTTGTGCTCCAGGGAAAATCATCCAGTCCGCTTGTGTCCTCGTTTTTTGCAGATGTCTGTCAATGAACGGGGGACATATATTAAGCAGAAAAAACTCTGCTTGAACTGTTTCGCGAGAGGCCATCAATTGCGAGAATGCACGAGTGCGCACAATTGTTTTACATGCAAGGGTCGGCACAACACTCTACTGCATCGAGGCGAAGCAGCCTCCTCGACATCCAATCCTGCGACTACGTTAAATGAGAACGCTGCTTCTTGGCAACCTTCTAATTCCAATATACAGTCCACTCCAATTCAGTCAACAGCAAATGTTCAAAATTATTTTGCTGCGAACAGCCAAGGTGTTCTCCTCGGCACAGCGGTCATAAATGTATGTCATTTGGGATCTACATATACCGCTCGTGCTCTGATCGACTCAGGATCTGAAGCCACCTTCATTTCTGAACGATTATTCCAGACGATAAAGTTGCCATTCCAATCCGTACACGCGCAAGTCTCAGGACTTAACCAGGCGATTGCAGCCCAAGCTCAAAAGCTATGTCACTTCCAAATGGGTTCTCCTGCGAAACCGAGATTGCGCATAGAAACTTCCGCGTTCGTTATTCCTCAATTGGCAGGTAATTTGCCTTCATACACGATCCCACAAAGTTCATTGAAGAATCTCCCAAATATCGAGTTAGCCGATCCCTCTTTCTATCGGAGCTCACAGATTGACGTTCTCATAGGAGCGGATATCCTTCCATCCGTGATTTTAAGCGGCTCCTATCCGAATATCTGCGGCTCACTCCTTGGGCAGGAGACAGTTTTCGGCTGGATCCTAACTGGCCCAGTTTCAAAGATCGTGCCTAGTTCCATCTCCTCTTTCACAACGCGAATTTCGGTCAGCGATGGAGGGGAGCTCGATAATCGTCTCTCCAAATTTCGGGCGGTGGAGGATATTCCAACTAAGTTGGTCAATGAGTCCGATTCCTTCTGTGAATCAAACTTTGTTCGGACGACTTCACGGAACGGATGTGGCAGATATGTGGTCCCTTTTCCATTCCGAAATCCTGGCAATATCGTTTTGGGTCATTCTAAATCAATTGCACCTACTCAATTCCTGAAAAACGAGAGTCATTTATCCAGAAGCGTCTTTTTAAAAGAGCAGCACAACTCTGTGCTCCAAGATGATCTCGATTTAGGTCACATAACACCAGTTTCTCCGCATGGCATCTCCGCAAAATTCCATTTCTATGGTCACGCTGTTTTTAAACCTGATAGCACCACTTCTAAGTTACAAGTAGTTTCCAATGCATCTTGTCCATCTTCAAATGGCAAGAACCTGAATGATATCCTTCATCCAGGACCCATTCTGCAATCCGATCTCACTATGCAGATCCTTAAGTGGCGACACTTTCGGTATGTCTTTAACGCTGACATTACGAAAATGTGTCGTCAAATCCTGGTGGACCTCGAGCATATTCCGTATCAACGAACTCTTTCCCGAAAGGCAGATGGCGAGATCGGAGACTTTGAGCTAAGCACAGTAACTCTCGGAGTGAATTGTGCCCCATTTTTGCCACTCAGAGTCCTTCGACAAGTCGCCCAAAACTTGCAGTATCCTCTCGCAAGTAGCGTCAGTTTCCATACAAAGGCGCGTCGAAAAGGTGACTCTTCTTCTGACGGAGGAGAGTATTCTATGGCCGTCTACATTGGGAGACACGTCTCAAAGCGGATCCTAAACTTAAGAGAACAACCTGCCTGTGCTGTCCAACTAACCTCCGTGTGTTTTCTGTCAAGTTCTTTCGTCCACACTAAGGATACTTCTTTATTATTTTTAGTTTCCAAACACAACGTAAAGATGCCAGCACGCAAACCCACACAGCACGACCGTCCCATCGGTGTTGACTCCTTCCGTTGTCGGGTGTGCCGAGGAGTGCATGCGCTGCGGAAATGCCAGCGCTTCCTGCGACTCACAGCCGAGAAGCGCCTCCGAGCAGTGCTTATTAATAAGTACTGCCCCAACTGTCTCGCGCATCAACACTCGGGGCAATCCTGCCGCAGCGCTGGCAGATGTAAGGTCTGCAACAAGGATCATCACACCCTCCTCCACATCAAGGAAATTCGGCCATCCAGGAGGCCGGAACGAGCAGCAGGTCGACGAACGTCTCCGTCTTGTCCGCGGTCTCCAACCGCCCCTGAGCAATCGCCGCAGTCTCCCCCCCATCCTATCCGCACGTCATTGACGTCACTGGTGCAGCACAACACAGTGAGCGTCCTGCCGACGGCTCTGGTGAAGCTTGAGGTCGGATTAAAACGGTACGATATCCGCGCCCTGATCGACCCGTGCAGTCCCACCAGCCGCATCGCTACATCTTTGGCAACGGCCTACGGGCTATCCGTCACCCGTGTGGGTGCGGAGGGTGTCTGCACGGTGATCCTCCGATCACCGGTAACGGACTTCCGCCGGGAAATCCTCCTCCAACTCGACCCCAAGCTCGAGTGTCGCACTCCACTGCGCACTATCTCCACTGATGCAGACCAATTCAAGAGCATCGTTTTGGCCGACAGTCATTGGAATCATCCCTCCACTATCCGCTTGGCTCTCGGAGCCGATGTGTACTCCCACATCATTCTAACCGGTGTTATACCGAGCGTGACCGGTCGACCGATGGCTCAGAACACCGTTTTTGGTTGGATCCTGTCTGGAACATGCGGCCAATGATTGCCTTTGCAATATATTGCAAGGGGGGGAGGATGTTGATGCAAGATTTCATGGTCCGTCTCGACCAACATTTTGCGCAGAACCATGATATTCTGTTTCATAAAATTCCACTTACAACTATGCAACTATGTTGTGAGAGTTGTAATTCTCTCTCTCTTCCCATGTAAATTAATATATATATGTACACACTGATTCTACAAGCGATCCGCCACAGCACACGAAGTGCAATTACTCAAAGTGAAAATAAAAGTTATAATTCAAAGTTAAAAGTGCAAGTCTTGTTTTAATCGCCACCACTACAAACAGTATATAACTTGGAATCATTTAAGTTTATTTTCCAGATTAATAAATTTAAAAAAACAGATCATTGTTTCCGTCCAAGACCATAATACCCTCTGGAATTAAAAATTATCTAAAAACGGAAGTTTAAAAATGGAAATTCATTAAACTCATAATTAAAAAACATTCTTTATAATGCAATATCAATTATATATATTTATTGATTATTTGTTTAACATTTTTTTTGTTCCTAGAGAGTTTGTTATTCGTAATAGTATTTTTTTTGTATTTGTATTTAAAATTTATAAAACATTTACACAAAAAAAACATGCAATAACGTTTTTTCGTACACGTATTAATAATAATAAATTGATCTAAAAATACATAGCGTTAAAATTAAAATATTTATATGTATAAATGTGTGCTGTGTGTGTGTGTGTGTGTGTGTGTGTGTGTGTAATATAAACTCGTTTCGACGACAATAATAAAAACAATTCCATTTTAGTAAAATACCAATTTGCGACTCAATCTGCGCACATCACATTAACAATTATCAATTATCAGTTATCAAAATGATCAATGGAGCCAACATTCCAAACTAATCAACATCTATACAATGGTTGCCACTAGGAGCAGGCGCCCGCATCGTTGCCAGAGTTACAGATTAGCTGTGTTTCGAGCGGAAACTGCGGGATGACTGATGATGATTTGATGACCAATCCTCCAATTCTCCTCCCTCTTTATTCAAAGTTCTGATAAGTCGCCGAGTTGATGAAATTCGCGCGCTGTGCCGGCGTCATGTTGAGATTGCCACGATGCTTCTTGTCATACGCCCAGATCACACAAGTGGCAATCAGAGCAATGCACAGCCAGCCAATGAAGAACAGCTGCACCCAGGTATGATCATTATCACTCTTATCCGCAATAATCCCCGCCAGAATTGTGATGACAGCCAGACCCAAATTCTGTACGGACTGACAGAAGCCATAGGCAGTGCCCAGCTGATATTCGGGAATGATGAGGGCCACCAAGGGCCATAAGCTGGCCGCCAGCATGGAATAGCTCAAGCCCATGATGACCATGCCCACATAGGGATTCAGTTGCGTGAAAGTCAACAACAAATGGGCGGCAATTGTTGTGGTTGTGGCACTGAAAACCCAGCTGACATTCCTGCCCAGCTTGTCAATGATGAAGCCAAAGATGGGCGAGGATACAGCCGCAATTAGGTAGACCAGCGAGTCCACCGTATTCGCCTGGGCTTCGGTGTAATGAAAGCGATCCATGAAGAACTTCTGACCCAAGGCGATAAATGGAAAGATGGCCACATAGTAGGCGACACAGATGATGGAGACCATCCAGAAGGGCGGCTTGAACGTAAACACATCCGTCAGCTTGGGTATCTGACCCGATGGATTGTTATTCCTCTGCAGAATGCGCTCCGCGCGCTTGTCCATGAAGCCGAGGATCAAGGCACACAACAAAGACATGACACAGGTGAGCGTGGCCAGCAGCAGGACGACGCCCAGGGCGCGATGTCCCTGGTAGAACTGGCTGACATAGTCGTAGATGGGCTGCATCACCCAAAAGTTGACGGTGCTGCCAAAACGGGCCACCGACAGCTGCAGACCAAAGACCATATTCAATTCCTTGCCCTTGAACCACAGCACCGCATAGCTGTTCTGGGCCACCGCCAAGGACTCCGCGCCAATGCCAAAGATGAAGCGTCCCAGGATCATCAACCAGAAGGTATCCAAGATGCCGCCGCTGGCAAAGATCAGCTGACCCACCAGCAAGATCAGCATATAGATAATCGTGCCCAGACGTATGCCAAACAAGCGATCAATCAAGAATCCGCCCAAGAAACAGAGCACGACATTGGGCCACGAGTATATGGAATAGATGAGCGTAAATTCGGTGGCACTCAGGTCCAGATCCCGCTTAAAGACCGACTGCAGTGCGCCGGGATTGTCATAGCAAAAGTACGAGCCAAATCCAAGTAAACACATGAAGATCAGGGCTAGAAACCGATGGCAGGTGCTCGAGGGCATGCAACAGCCGCCCGACGGCAGCGCCAGCTCATTGTCCTGTCGTCCGTGGGACTGCTCCCCCTCCGCCCCCTCCTCCGCCGCCGCGGACACCTCCTCGTTGTCCACAATGCGCTGCTCATCCTCGCGAGCCATGATGACCAAACGGCTCAACGTCTAAAATTGCACTGAATTGAAAGGCCGTATCCGTTTGTGACCCGCATTAAGGGCGTATCATAAAATATTGATATCGTCGTTATTTTTCAGATGTCTGCAAAAAAAGAGAGAGAACAAAAAGAAATGCAAAAATGCCATTTGTATCTGGTTCCACTTGTCACACACACACACACACACACACACACACACATGCACACAAAATACAAAATACATATCTATGGCAGTGTTGCCAACTCTCCGAGACATGAAAAAGCCAAAGAAAACCTTTGAAAAACGCTGAAAATAGCTATAAAAAATTTTTTTGATAGCTAAAAAAAACGCTAGAGTAGTAAAACGATATTTTTATTGATTTAAACCAGTGTTTTTTGAATATTTTGATGTAAAAATATTCTTTAAACAATTCTAGGCTTAATGCAAAAAAAAAAAAATAAAAAATCTCTTCGCTAATATTTTTTATGACTTTTTCAAATTTGCTACAAATTTCTATTTTAACCCCTTTTTTCTCCTTCTCATACAGAAAGTGAATTTTTAGCAGTTTTAAAAAAATCATAAAAAATACTACGAGTCAGGAATTGTGAAATACCTCGTTAGTGATGGTATAAAACTCGATTCAATTGATTTCATAGTTAAAAACGATCAAATTTAATGCTCTTTTAGCTTATTGATGTTTTTTCCCCATTCAAATGGAAAAAATACTACAAAGTATTTAAGTGTGGCATCGTAAAGCATTAAAATACATGAAATTTCCAGATATTTTTAAACAGCTAAAATTATTTTTAAAGTAGCTAACATTCCTGCTACCCGCTGTTTGACAATTTATCCCGCATTTACCAATTGCAACCCACTAAATCTGTCGGTAAAATAGCTTAATTGGCAACACTGGTCTATGGCTATGTGTGCGTGTGTTTTCAACTCTTTTTGCTTTGTCTGCTTTATATTGTTATCTCATTCGTTTTTGTTTACTGTACTCTGTACTCTTTGTCTTTCTATCTATCGGTTTCTCGATGCTGCTGTTTTTGTCTGCGTAGTAGTTTTATGCGTTAGTTTTTGTTGTTGCTGTTGCTTATCAAACATTTTCACAGTCTAGTTACATTTGAACTTACATTGTTGTTGCTGGCACTCAACACACTTTAAACGGAACAGCAGCTTATGTTTGAGAGCACCTGCACTTTGTTAGCGCACTAATAAAACTAAAAATTCAATTTTTGATTTCTCTCCTACGCTGTGCGCTAATTAACGTTAATTGCGTATGCGATACATGCTATATACAACTATCGAGTACTTTTAGCGTTCGCTTCAGTGTTGCCAACAACAGTTTTTTATAACTAAAGTGAGCCATTTGAGCAGCAGCTGATCTTTTATTCATAAAATGTGAATAATTTCATCGATGTTGTCCTCATTCTCCTGATATGATAATCCTGCAACCAACTCTGCAAAAGTATTGTTGCCCCCAGAATCCTTATAGGAATTGACTCCAATCTAAAATTTTGTAGTGCTGTCATTATTTTGCCATTTCACGAAGCGAATTTTGTTATTTTGGGCTTTAATTTCCCCTATATTTAGGCATTTACAAAAAAATCTGAAAAAAAGCATTTCAACAAACAAGAAAGCCAGAATTCCCGCTGACCGCTGTTTGCAAATTTTTCTAGCAAATTGCCTTTGAAAACAGCCAGATTAGACGGGAAAAAAGCGACTCTGGCAGCACTGGTTCGCTTAGGTATCGGCAGGGCTGCCAGGCAAGTGTTTAATATATACAATTTTTAATTTCAATTGTTAAAAAACTTAATGGAAAGTAATGAAAAAAATTTTAAAATAAAAAATAATAAAAATTTGAGTTGTAATTGCTAATGCTGTCAGCTGATAATTTCATATTGAGCTTGTGACGACTCTTAACTCGCTGTGCAGCCCTGGTCAGTCTTGATATTTGTGCAGCCCTGGTCAGCGGCACATTTGTTGTTTAGTTTTTTGCTACAAATAAAATGCATTTCCATTATATAATTGCATAAAAGGAGACAACTGGGAAGTTTTGGTAATGGCATCGATTGATACTAGCAAGCGCAAACCGAGACGCACGCAGGGCACACCATCATTTAAATATCGCAATCGTTTTGCATACGCTTTAATTGCCGCAGGTTCATTGATCTTTGGAATTTGGAGGTAAAATGAAAATTTGAAAAAGTGATCAATAAATGTAATAAATTCTTGGTTTTTAGTTTAACGCCCATGCAACGCATTGCCAACGAGAAGATTTACAAGTCCTTAGTCACACAAAGCGAGGAGGAGAAGGATCGTCGTGCATTGTTTGATTTTGCGGCGCCACGACGCGCGGATTTCATACGGGAGGCAATTGAGGAGGCGGACGCACTGGCCAAGGAGCGCTAACAACAACAACAACAACCACAATGGACAGAGAGACGCGCAGGGCAAACTTTAAGAAGCTACAACAACCACAACAACAACAACAGCAACAACAATCCGCAACCACAAAGCTGCGGTAGGTTAATTTCTTTTTAATTGTTGACCAATAAAATGTAATTCATTTAAATAACTTTTGTTTTTCTTAATCCTCTAAAGCAACACGCGCAGCAGCAAGGCGTTAGCAGCGACCACAACGCTATCCGACTATTTTAGCACACAGGAGAGTGCCACAAATGAGAAGGAAGTAGCACTCCAAGATGATCTCTTTGCGGAGCCAAAAACAAAAAAGACACGCGAAAGCCATGACACCAAACCCAAGCCAAAGAAGGTAGGGATGGCACGATTTATCATATGATACACAATAATCGATTATTTTGTTTCCATTGGCGATTTAATTGTATCGTAAAATGTGTTGCGATTAATTGAAAAACTAATCGATTATTCGATCAAATAATCGCGTCGTTGCCAAAATTTTTTCAGGGAAACACACATGTGAGATTTTGTTCCAAAAAATACTAGCAAAAATATATTTGAAAATTTTTTTATGCAGTCACTACTTAGAATTGTTTAACAACATTTTCTGCATCAAAATATTTTTTGTAAAAAAACGAGGAAAAAATTTGAATGACCTTTCTATTGAATGTCAAAATATGTTAACGATAACGGCTCGAATAAGCCTTAAATGTCAAAATTTGACCTGCATACTTTAAGCTGTGATCCATTAGTATTTATATTTGTATTGGGACATCTTTATTATTGTTCTTAATTTTTTTTGCTATACGAATGGCATTGTACTAAATCAATGTAATTTTTGTTATAGTTTTATTAAAATATTCGGGGTAACAGCAATCGCTTTCGCTTGAATTTCACCAAAATTTGTATGAAACTTAAGTGAAATTCAAGCGAAAGCCGATTATTTGTGGCACCCCCGAGATGTTTTAAAAAACTTTAACAGAAAATTAATCATTTGATAAATCGATTATTTTTATTTTTCGTCGATTAATTGAAATTAATAGTCGCGTAGCTTAAATTAATCATATGATTCAATAATCGATTGATACATTTTTTTGCCATCCCTAAAACAAGTGCGCCGGCGCGACGTGGACGCGGTAACGGACGGAGTAAACAGCCGAGCATCAGTGACTTCCTGCGCAATGAGCAGCTCTTTGCCGAGGTGACAGCTCAACACTGCCTGGCGGACAATTTCAGTCCGGATGACATTGAAATGGCGCTGGCACTGTCCAAATCCGAGGCGGAGAAACATGGTGCATTGCGGCTACAGGATACCATGGAGGGGGCGGAGGAGGAGGCGGAGGAAGTGGTCAACTTGCTCGACAAGAAGACAAATCAATCAACGGAGAACATACGTCGGAAATTGCAAAAGTACGGCTTTCGCACCGCCGCCAAGGAGGGTAAGTCCTGAGCTTGTCCAGCTACCAAATTGCTAAGTAAACAAAGCGTCTTTATAGATTACAATGTGCTCTCCATGGGCGTCTTGCCGGGCGCAGCTGGGAAGCGTAGCAAGCGCTGCAAATGGGCCAATAAATTTACGGCTCTAACGCTGCGCAATCCCGAGGAGCAGCTGAAGAAAGTGGACAACAAGGTGGCGGCTTTAATGGCGCAACAGGTGCGCACAAAGCTGCCAAGTGCCGATGATGAAGTCCAGATGCTGCCCTTTCAGCTGATCAGCGCGCGTCTTCAGCAACTGGAGGCCACCAAACGCATTACACACGAACCAAGCGAAGATTCCCTAACGAATCTCAGTGCCTACTATGTGGAGGAATTGATAGAAGTTGTTCGAACGCCATCGGATCATTTGCTCAAGAGTTGGAGGGCAATACAGGGCAGGGATTTATCGCCAAAGCGACCAAGTGCGAAGAGTCTGCAGCGTCAGCAGCAATTGGAGCAGATCTATGCAGAGCTGGAGGCGTTTTATGGGGCAGGTGGAGAACCAGGAGAGAGTATAGCAGCGGAGCAAGTGGAATTGGATGAACTGCAACAACTGGTGGCTGATAATATGGTGGAGGAGCAGGAAAGCGCGAGTATTTTGAAGGAACCGCCGGATAAACGCGCCAGAATGTCGGAGACACCAGGGGAGATTGAAGGGAATGAGCTGAACCTGCAGCCCAGCACTTCATCCATGTTAACTGTTGTAGAATTAGAGGATAATTCCTCAAGCAGCAGCTGTTTATTGAAGGAACCGCAGGAGGAAAAGGAGAACCTGCAGCCCTGCAAAGAGCAGGAGGAATTGCCGGTTAAAGTCACCCGAATAACAGCAACACAGCAGGAACAGGAGCAGCTGCAGCCCAGCAGCTCAACCCAGCTAACTCTGCCCACGCAGAGCACGCGCTGCACTTCACCCGATCTCTTTGCCGACTCGGATGATGAAGATGAGCTGGAATTGAAAATGCCTGCGCTGCCAAACTTTAGCTTAAAAGTGTACAAGGACACAACCAGCAAGGACATCAATTGCTATGAGATCTACTCCAGCGATGAAGGTAAACAAAATGGAAAGCAAGAAATTTAAATGTCCATCAAGCTAATGTACAACTTTTTGCTTTAGTGAAGACTACTGCCGAGACGGAGGAGGAGCAGGAGGAGAAGCCAACTATTAGTCAATTTGTGGAGAGCTTTGTGGATCTGACAGAGGAGCAGGATTCAACCGACTTGCCCGCTAGCGACAGCACTAAAAATTGCACTTTGCAGCAGCCAATTTTGACATTGAGTCCAACAATTGAATTTGATGATGAGATTGATGTCAATAACTGCACGCTGGCCAGGCACATTGATAAAGTGCACGAGGATTGTGCAATCTCTGATGAACTGTATGCCAAATACGCACACAAGGAGGAGGAGGAGGAGCAGATGGATAGGGATTACTTAAGCACAAGCAAGAGCAGCTTCCGGCTGACAACAAGTCCACTTAGCTCCAAGGATGACAATTCAATGGCAAGCACATCCTTTCAGCTGGACAGTTCCTTGAGTTTGCCGCGCAGTTTCAGCTTGACGCAGGCGCCCAATCTGGAGCACAGTTTCAAGAGTCCGAGGCGCAACTCCTTAAGGGATAAAGCCGTCTCCGAGAGCAATCTCAATCTGGAGCACAGTTTCAAGAGTCCGTTGAGTCGGAGGAGCAACTCCTTCAAAGATAAATCCGCCTCCGATGTCAGCATTGATTTGACCCAAGACAGCTGTGATGAAGATGAGGATGATGATGGAGTCCTGCTCTCCGATGATGAAATCAATTACTCCATTTGGCAGGCGGACAAAACGCAGCGTGGCCAGGACATGGAGCTGGCTCTCCATGATGACAGCAACGACCTGGAGCTGGCTCTCCATGATGACAGCATTTCACCATTAAGAAAAAGGAAAACTCTCCCATATTTCAAGACCCTGGAGGACTTGAATGCCTACCTGGACGCATCACCGGCTGCTGCCCTTGAGTCGTGTAATTCTCGGTCGCCCAACAAGAGCGAACTGAGCAAGGAGCGTGCCGAGTTTGGCATCCTGGATGCGGCTCTATCGCAGCCCTTTACACTGTCCCAGCAGCTGCCCGGTGAGCAGGCAACCCAAGAGACATCCCAGGTGCACATTGACTGGGCAGAGGCATCCTTTCTGGACACGCCCACAGCGACGTTGCCCAGGCAACGTTATTCCAGCAGTAGTCATAAATTTAAGGAACTGATTCACAACATTCCCGACAATTCCCATGATGATGAGCTCGATGAATTTGATATGATGGTATTGCAGAATGCCAAGGATGCCACCATAGACCAGGTGCCCAGTGGTCTGGATCGTTTGCTACTGGGTGATATCCAGCTGGATAACTTGCCGCAGTCTGCGCCAGCTGTTCCGAGTCCTACTGCCGCTCCTGCTGCTGTTCCTGTGCCGGAGCAACTGGAAGTCAATGGTCAGCTGTATACTGTGCGAGTTTGTCAGTCGCCCAAGCCGGATTTTGTGCACATGACGGAGCCGGAGCTGCTGCAGCATCTGTATAATTATGGCATTAAGCCGCTGAAGCGCAAACAGGCCGTCAAACTGTTGGAGTTCATTTACAATCAAACGCATCCCATAATGCTGCCACTGGAGGAGGAGTCCCAAGTCGTGACCATGCCCTTGCCACGCTCCAAATCCACGCCTGTGACCAGCGGGAAAGCGGTCAAACCAACCAAACCGCTGCTGCAAAGTGTGAGCCAGGATTGCCTGACTCCAACCGAAGGGGAGCCAAAGCAAAGCTTCCAGTTTCAAGATGCTCCTGGCACGCAACTGTTGCGTTTCTCGCAGGCTGTGCCGCCCGCGCTCTGCGACGACTTTGAGTGCTATGTGCTGCAAACGAATGTGTCCAAGAAGACGCCACAACCTTTGTTGCCACTCCACATAGCCTGGCATAACTTGCTGTGTGCCAATCCCGAACTGCACGAGAGTGTGCTCATGTTTGAGCCCATTGATCTGCAGGAGATTTATGTGTACCTCAAACAACTCGGGCATCGCTATGATCCCAGGGACCTCAAGTGCTTCTTCGACAGACGCTCCATCATATTCCGCTATGAGCTGGCCCCGCCCACCAAACAGGCGCAGCGTCACGTGCGCAAGAAGCCCCAGAAAATGAAGAAACCCAGTTCCAAGTTTTAATGCCATATCCAAATTCATTGACAGAAAGTATTCTTTAATTAATTAGTGTAATTAATTTGTATGTCTTTATTAATTCGCATCTGTAATTATGAAATGGGAAATATTTTTGTTCCTCAATTTATTTGTAAATGTGTGGTAATGATAATGATAATGATAATGAATAAGCTAATGATGATGATAATGATAATGAATATGCTAATGATAATGATAATAATAATGATAATGATGATGAATAAGCTAATGATAATGATAATGTATGACATTTATCCTATACTTTCTCATTAATTAATCATCACATTGTTATTTGGCGTTTTTGGCCTCTGTAATTAAAAAACGATGCTTTTGTTAATGAATGATAAATATTTTCCATTCCTTTTTATTAATTAATTATTTTGACCATTTAAATTGGTCATCACATTGTTATTTGGCCTCTGTAATTAAAAAACGATGCATTTTTTCAACTACATAAATTTATTTGTTAATGTATGATAAATATTTTCCATTAAATTTTCATTAATTAATTTTTTTGACATCTTTTTTTTGGCGTTTTTGGCCTCTGTAATTAAGAATTGATGAATTATCTTAAATGCTTAAATTTGTTAATGAATAATAGACATTTTCCCCATATTTTCTCAGTAATTAAATTTTATTTTTGCCCTTATTAATTAATAAATCTGTTATTAAAAAACTATTCATATTTCAAAAAACACGAATTTATTTGTTAATGAATGATAATCATTTTCCCCATATTTTCTCATTATTAAATTTTATTTTTTGCCTTAATTAATTGTAACTCAGTTATTAAAAAAACTATTCATATTTTCAAACAGACAAACTTATTTGATTTAACGATAAATATTTTTTCCCTACTTTCTCACTTTTTAAATTTTTTGCCTTTATTAATTGGTCATTACATTGTTAACTGCCGTTTTTGGCCTCTGCAAGTATGAAGTAATGCATTTTTTGGTCCAAATTTATGTTAATCTTGGTTATTGCTTTAAAAATGTATTTGGCCCAACATTTCATCAATGGCCACTTCCAGCATATGGTCAACATTGGGGGACGGTATCGGTTCATCCAGCATAAAAATTTCGTTTCTCATATATTTATCAATATATTCAAAGCGGCGTTTTGTTGAATGTTTACGCTTGAAAACTTCCTCGCATTTTTCTGCAATAGCCTCGGACAATTCGTCAATATTCTCCTCTTCGTATGTGGGATCCGTTAGAAACTGGGTGCATTTCAAAAACGTTTGCAGACAATTCATTTTTGGGCGTTCAATTTTAGTTTCGAATGAAATTTAATAAATGTCAAACTTGTAGCTAAAAATTATGACATGTGTTGCTAGTCAAAATAAATTTGTTTACTTTCGTTCAACAGAAAAACAAAACCGAAATTTACAAAAATAAAAATGTTCTTTTTCAAAAAGAACTAAAAAAAGTTCGTTATTAATAGTATCGCTTGTATTATCGTTAATTCGTGCTTTGTATATCGTTTATATATCGTTCATATCGATAGATCGATATGCTGCTCAATCGATATGCTGAGCAATTTTTTGTTGAAACACAAAAAGTGAAGAAGCTGAAGCAAAAGCCTGCCTAAATAAATCTTTGTGCAATCGCCCACAACAACAACAACAAAAATAACAACAAGTGTTTGCCCAGTGATTAGCTAATTGTTATAAACATTTTGGCAAAGTCAAAGTGCAGCTCGGTGCGTGTTAGAGAGTGTGAGTGCATAATTTACAGTTGGCCTTCCACTGGGCAACAACAAAGACGACGACGACCCACACGCTTACGCACACACTCACACACACACGCACGCACACAGGCATACATATGCGCATAGATTGCGATACCTGAGAGTGCGTTTGTCACCAATTAACAATCGAAAATACAGACGACAACAACAACACACGTTTCACACTCCCGCGCGCGTAAATAACAACAGCTTACAAATGGGCCTACTATTATCGCGACTATGGCGGATGTTTGGCAACGAGGAGCACAAACTGGTAATGGTTGGCCTCGACAATGCGGGCAAAACCACAATACTGTACCAGTTTCTGATGAACGAAGTCGTTCACACCAGTCCCACGATCGGTTCCAATGTGGAGGAAGTCGTCTGGCGGAATATACACTTCCTGGTCTGGGATTTGGGTGGACAGCAGAGTTTACGTGCCGCTTGGAGCACCTATTATACAAATACGGAGCTGGTCATTATGGTTATCGATTCGACGGATCGCGAACGTTTGGCTGTGACGCGAGAGGAACTCTATCGCATGCTCCAGCATGAGGATCTGAGCAAGGCCAGCCTGCTGGTCTATGCCAACAAACAGGATCTGAAGGGCTCCATGTCAGCGGCGGAAATCTCCAGGCAGCTGGATCTGACGTCCATCAAGAAGCATCAGTGGCACATACAGGCGTGTTGTGCGCTCACGGGCGAGGGATTATATCAGGGACTTGAATGGATTGTGCAGCGCATCAAAAACAAATGACAGACGGAAATACACACACCGATCGACGGCGCTAGTTTATAGTTAATCAATTAATTTAGACAAATAAATCAATTTTTATAAATGTAATTATATATACGAGAGAATTTTGAAAGATGATGAGAAATGAAAACTAATGTTGTAAAGGTAATTTTCTTATCTATGCGGCAGCTCTTGAAAAAATAAAAATATTGTATTAAATAGAGGGTATTTTATAATGCATTTAGGTGAAAGAATTTTTTGCGGGTCTCTTCTACTTTGTTTTTTAATTGAATTTTGAAATATTATTGTAAACCATGCAATTTTTATCAAAATTTCAAAAAAAAAAAAAAATTCCTTCACCTAAAATCATTATAAAATACCCTCTATTTAATACAATTTTTTTTTATTTCAAAGTTGCCGCATAGATAAGAAAATTACCGTTGTAAAAGCCAAGCCAATTTTTACAGTGCTTTAGTTATAAACTCCTGCCTTTTGTTTATGATAAAAAAAATTCCCTGAATTCCAGAATTCCTCCCCCGCCCTGCCAGCGTACCCACAATAAAATCTAAGATAATGCTAATGTTAAGATCTAAGAGAGCAGCCAATTAATAACTTCCAATAAATTTATAAAATAAACAAGTTTATTTGTCAAAATGTTTTCAAGTTACAAATACAGAAATTGGACGTACGTTTTTTCTACTGTTTATATGAACTGAACATGCATTGTAATTGACATTGTTAATTCATTGCATTTGTTTAGGTTTGTTGTTGATGTGATGTGTGAGATTGTTTTGTACTCTAGCCACCAAAATAAATATAAATACAAATATATATATGAATATGTAAAGTGTATAAAATATGATGACAAAAATTAACAGTTTAGTTAAGGTTTTAAAATTATAAATACTACAATTATAGCCACACGAAAATTTGATCACAAAAAAATTTAATAATAATAATAAAATTAAAAAAGAAAACAAAATATATATGGAGATGTCTATGTCAGATTGCACGAACTGCTGCAGCTCTTGAGGGGCTTCCCCTGACCCAGCTGCACCGTGTTCTCGTCAATGGCTTGAACGCTACTCGAGTCGTGTTGCCGCTAAAAGATAACAATATTTATGACTTTATCAACAGCTTTTGCTTGTAAGTTTCTCATGCTCACTCACCTTCAATTCGGTGGCCAAACAGCGGAAGGCATCTTCGACATTGGTATTCTCCTTGGCAGAGGTTTCCATAACAAACAAGATTTCAGGTATATATTGACACATTTGACGCGCCTCCTCGAAGTCCACTTCGCGCTCCTCTTCGAGATCGCATTTGTTGCCTATCAAAATGATGAGCACATTGGAAGCCGTATATCTGCGCACCTCCTCGATCCATTTCTGCAGATTAGCGAAGGTTGATCGCTTTGTGATGTCATAAACTGAAATGTACAAACAAATAAAATAAATAAACATCTTGTAAATCAACAATTTCAGTGGCAATTAGTGACACTTCCAGTCGCTGATAAGGCGTCAGGCATGACCAGTGATGCCAAATATTTTCCGAAAAAAAAAGACAAAACGGTCAAAGAAAACAGGCGAAAAATGTTGAAAAACTAAAAAAAGACAGAAAAACAGACCAAAACTTTTTTTATATTTTTTTTTAAATTAAAAGTTTTTAAGCATGTTTTTTCGGGATTTTCTTTGTCATTGAACTTCGCCCATGATGCATATTATCTTTAGCTATTTTTTAGGCAATTTATTTGTTTGGCAACAAGTTTTGTGTCGACGCAGAAGATAAAATATACATAAGCAAATAATTGAAAAATTGTATAATATGTACACTACTGGCCACATTAATAAGTACACTCTTTCTTTTACTATAACAGCTATTGTAAGTCGAGTCTTCAAATTTAAAAAAATATATTTTTGCAAAGGTCATATAAATTCCGTTTGAATGATGCATAACTTTTCTTAACCAATTAAGTACCCATTGAAATATAATTTTAAAAAGTCAACTTTCAAAACTTTTTTCCTCGATTTTTTTAAAAAAATGTTGGGATGCAAAAACGTTCTTCAAACAATTTTAGGAGTGACTGCAAAAAAAATTTTCAAAAATCTTTTTGCTTATATTTTTATAATTTTTGGAAAAATTGCTTAAAAGGCACTTATTGTATGAAAATGACAAATAAGTGCCTTTTAAGCAATTTTCAAATTTGGCGTACTGGGAAAATGTTTTCGCCTTTAAATCGTTTCCATTTTTAAAAAGTTCCAAAATTGGCAATATATAATTCTTTTTGAATTCTATTTAATTGAATCTAAAAAAGCCAGATTTTCGGATAGAAGATGTTTGAGATTTTTCCTGGCTGAAGCAGTTAAAAATAAGAAAAATCTAACCGAAAAAAGGCCAAATTGGCATCACTGCTGTTAGGGCGTCAGTCATGGCCCGTTTAAATCACCGCCACCGATAATAAACGAAAGCGTGCGCGCCTCCTTATCAGCAGCAGCAACAAGCCATGACAATGGACTCGACTCGGGGGTCATGATAACGCTAACGTCCCGGGCATGACATCAAACTTGGTTGGGCGTTACCTACATACATATTTCCCTATCGGGTTTTACTCACCTATAATAACGCCATTGTTGGCACGATAATAGCTCTGGGTAATGGTACGAAAGCGTTCCTGTCCGGCAGTATCCCAGATTTGTAGCTACAACAACAACAAGATAAATCATCAACAAATGTGTTTTTATTTATTTTCAGTTTTCAGTTTTGTTACCTTGACTTGTTTGCCCTCGACTTCAATGGTTTTCATTGAGAAATCCACACCAATGGTATTCCCATGTCGCTCCACATAGTTGCCAGTCTTGAAACGTTGCAATATTGATGTTTTACCCGTGCAACAGTCACCGATTAACACAATTTTAAATAGGAAATCAAAATTCTCCTCATTCGGCAGTGCCATCAACGTTTGCGGATTACGCGCCGTCATTTTTTCCAGTCCACAACGAGTTGCGCCTCCGTCAACCGATGCTGGTGCCGTTGGGTGTGCAATTAGTTATTGTTTTGCATGGAAAATGTTAAATTTTATTATTTAATTGGCTGATAGCAATGGAAATGCGTTGCACAAAGACTGTGTTGTTGTGCGCTGTACACATTGGCTCAAAGGGTATATCGGTTCATAAGTAATACAAATTAATTGGCCTCATTTATCAACTTAAATATTCATAATTGTTTTTTATCATTATATATATAAATATGTGTTCAGTTTCTGTGCAAATTGTAGTTGCTTATAGTTGCTTAATCTATATTATTCAGTTATTTTCTTTAGTTTTTGTTATAACAGGGTATTTTATAGTTTAGTAATGTTCTTTTTGGTTTTCGATGTTTGCAGGTGTGTGACAGTGGACGCCGTTGTGCAGTACTAAGTTGCTAAACGTTTACCAACACTAATTTTGTATGGCGCGCAGACAGTTGAATTTGAAAGGCAATATTGTCAACTCTGAGTAAGTTAACAATTAAAGCATATATTTTATGCTGATATGGTTTATTTATATTAGCTAATAATAAATTAAAAAATAAAATAAAATGATTAAATAACATTTATACTCACATGGTTTATTTATATTAGTAAATCATAAATTAAAAAGCAAAATAAAATGATTAAATAATAATTATGAGCTGTTATCGCTTTTATAAATGGTCTAATCGTTCAACGAGATTGAGCAGATGATAAATATAAATTGCTTGTATTGAAACAAGATATCACTGTAGAATATAGGCGACTTAAGCGTAACAAGAGATATCATTTTGATTAGACATATACAAATCTGCGCTCGTGTTTAAATTAAAATTCCTATTAAATGAGGTTTGCAGCCGAGTCTCGAATGACTTGTATATAAACAAGCCATTTGTTAGTTTATTTCAATTGAAATGGAAATTGAAATTCTGCTGTTGTGGTTGCAAAAGCTCTATGGAGAAAAGCACAGCCGGCTTTGCTTTCATGAAGCCTCAAAAGTTCTCTATCTCGATCTCTTGTCGACAATTCACATATAAATAGTTCTAGCCGGCAACACAGCCATCTCATTTAGAGTTTGCTCTCGTTTGTGCTCAGACCTCAAGTTAAATAAAAAAATAGAAACAATGTCCAAGCTGGTGCTCTATGGTATGGACATTAGTCCTCCAGTACACGCCTGTCTGCTGACACTTCGTGCCCTCGAATTGGAATTCGAGTACATTGAAGTTGATCTGGCAGCTGGTGAGCAACACAATGAGGAGTTTCTGAAGAAGAATCCGCAGCACACTGTGCCGCTTCTGGATGATGATGGCACTTTGATTTGGGACTCCCATGCCATTTGCTGCTATCTGGTCGATAAATATGGCAAGACTGATGATCTGTATCCCAAGGATCTGGCCAAACGTGCTCAGCTGCAGCAGCGTTTGTTTTTCGATGCCAGCGTTCTCTTCATGGCTCTGAAGAATATCTGTACGCCCTTTATTCGCAACAAAGTGACAACGGTGCCCCAGGAGAAGATCGACAATGTGCGAGATGGCTACGATCATCTGGAGACTTTTCTGGCTGACAATCCCTATGTGACTGGCGATACTCTGACCATTGCCGATTTTTGCTGTGCCGCCACAGCCTCGTCTCTGCCCGCCTTTCTGGAACTCGATGCTGAGAAGTATCCTAAGATCACCGCCTGGCTGGCACGTCTTGGTGAGCTGCCTTATTACCAGGAGGCCAATGCCGACGGTGTGGAGAAGTACTTGGCCCTTTTCAAGGACGCACTGACAATTGTCTAAGTTAAACACTATAAATGAACTCGAATGACTCCCATGTTAGGGTTGTCCCAAAAATTACTTTATTATATGCATTTTTAAATATTTAAATAAATTTTATCGATAACAAATCGTTACTTTAATGATTGCTCTTTTGTACAGCACTGTTTTAGCTGCTTGCTATAGCACTCTGCCCTTAAGGGGGTTGACCCGCTGACGCCCTTTTTTTTTTACTGTTTTTTGCGAATTTTTCTGAAGAGCGAATATAACTTAGAACTTTGAATTTTGGGCCTTATTTTTATTAACTATCGATGTATATTTATGTTTTGATTTAATTTTTATGTCGATAAACTTAAATCATTTTTTGCTAACTGCTAAAATTTTTTTTGTTGCTGAAGTAAATAATACATATATTAATATAGTAAATATATGCTGGTGACCTTTATTGCCAAAGTTATATTATTTTTTCAAAAAATCTAAAAAAAAATTAAATTATATATAAAAATAGGGTATTATAGGGTATTTTGCTGTTCACATGCATTTTATATCTTTTTCGTTTGTTATCTCAAAAAGACAAACAATTCCTTTGTGTACTTACTGATAAGACTATGCGATTAATATTTATTTATTTGTTTGTATGTATACTTTACATAAAGAAAACTTTTGTAATTGTGATTAAGTTCAATCAGCTTAGTAACTGCAGCTGAAAAGCTTTGTTTATTAAAAAAGCTCAAGTTTCCTTATCTCCAATTGACAATATATAGAAAAGCCGACAGCGCCCCAGTTGCATTCTAAGTTTGCTATCCAAAGTGATCAGAATATATTTCAAACAATATGTCGAAAATTGTGCTCTATGGCATCGATATTAGCCCTCCAGTTCGGGCCTGTCTGCTGACCTTAAAGGCCCTTCAAGTGCCCTTTGAATACATCGAAGTCAATCTACTTGCTGGGGAGCACAGGAATGAAGAATTTCTGAAGAAAAATCCACAGCACACGGTTCCCTTGCTGGACGATAATGGCACCTATATTTGGGATTCTCATGCCATTTGCTGTTATCTGGTGGATAAATACGGAAAAACTGATGCACTGTATCCAAAGGATCTTGTTAAACGGGCTCATATCGATCAGCGTTTATATTTTGATGCCAGTGTGCTCTTTATGTCGTTGAGAAACATAAGTGTGCCGTATTTCTACAAGCAAGTGAATCAGGTGCCCCAGGAGAAGATCGATAACATCCGAGATGGCTATGTTCATTTGGAGAATTTTCTGGCTGATAATCTCTATGTGACTGGGAATACCTTTAATGTCGCTGATTTTTGCTTGGTGGCAACAGCGTCCTCACTGCCTGCTTTGCTGACAATTGATCCCAAACAGTATCCCAAAATTACAGCATGGCTTGGACGTCTTGAAAAGTTGCCCTACTACAAGGAGGCCAATAAAGTTGGAGCTGAGAAGTACATCGAGCTGTTAAAAAATAAGCTGACAATTGTCTGAATCAGTTATTATTAACATTAACACATTTATATATTTTTTTTCAAATCTAGTAAACATATAAATAAAAAAATGTACACACTTGGCACATATTTTTTAAATAATAAAACTAATAGATTTTATAATTTAATATTTTTTTTAATTTTATTTTTTTAATATTTTTTATCAAGTTAACTTTTTAGCATTGTCATAATACTGACGTGCCGAACTGTATCTGTATTTATCAACAAGTGCTCTTATCGATAACTAATCGCTGTTTGTTGCCTTATCGCCGATCTGTTTTCCAACACTGTTCATGCCGTATCTTGCAGCAAGTGCGCGCTGCCGTTTTAATTTGAATTGCGGCCTGTGAACGCTTAAAATATTTAAAACTTTTGTTATTGCGCAACGCTGATTTAAAACGGATTGTGATTTATTTAAATGAAGCAATTGCAAAAGGAAAGCGATTGACTGTGTGAATTTATGTCAATTAACTTGGCGAGCTTCATTAAAGCGTTCAGCACGTTCGGAGGGCTCTGTGATAACGATTTATTGTATTTACATGTGGCTCAATAAATTTTCACCACGTACCTGATGATGGCGCCATTTAGTCAACCAAATTGACTTAATTATGCTGTAAATATTTACTATCTTTTTAATATATAAATATTTATGCACAATTTTCCCCAATGCAATTTTTATGGCCTTTCCTTATGAAGAACCTTGACCTAATTTTGTCACCACACAATAAAAAGAAACAACTTCTAAACTTAGACTCACTTTCAAAAGACAGCAGCTTGTTACGGATCACGCACAGCAAACATGTTCTATACATGTTCTCCAAATAAATGTTAAATGGACAAACTGGCCAACTGATTGAGAAGTGGATTGGAAAACCACATTCACATATACATACATACATACATAGGAACTTGGTTGTACGCGCTGTCGCATTCATTACGCATGGAAAGTTTAAGTAGAAGACTTTTCATACTCGTAGTTAGTCCGTTGCACATCTAGTGAAACGAATTTGTCGTCTGAGTTGTAGTTGGCGCCTTGCCCGAAGGCGCGACCCAAATTGTTAGGACCATGACTCAGTGCACTTCCTAGTACGCCCAGCGAGAAGCGAGAAGCACTAGAAGTCACTTGAATAGCTTCATAGGCCAAATGGCTATCACTGTCTGCTTATGGCCAAGAGGAAATCAAGCTGGATATAAAAGTTACTATCGACAGAACGAAGATTTGATACTCTATACAGAAGATGTATCTTATATTAGCTGATAAAGTTAAATTTATTTTCATTATAGGACTAATTATTTGTCTGATCGAGTAATATATGATATATGGTTTTTCTTACATGATTATATGTTCCTCAACTGTAACTGTTTCCAATATTTTATCTCAATTGTAGCTTGTAAATGTTCTTTATTTAAGCTATTTTAAAATGTATTATATTATATAATGTTATTATTATTCATTTATAATTTACATTCCACTTAAAGTATTTTAAGAATTGGCAGTTTGTTTTTGCTAATTAATTTTTAATAAAAGTAAAAAAAAATTCTTATCTTTTATTTATTTTTTATATGCTTATAACCACTACTTAAGAAATGTAATATAATTTAAGCTATTTAATTGAGCTATTTAATGTTATGCTTATAACTTATATTTTTAACTTTATTTAACTTAAATTTACATTTTCAATTCAATTTCAAAAAATATTATTCATGTGTTAACTTAAAGCTAATTTGGATTTATTGTTTTTAACATTTTATATTTTTTGGCACAATCACATTTATTTAAAATAAAATTACTGAATAAAAAATCTAATTACAAATAAATTCTATAACTTTATTTTGGTCTGATTGGCTTTTTCTGGGTTTTTTTTGGGTGCCAATTATTGTTTTAAGATAACCCAGAGCATTTGCAATCACATTAATAAACAATACTTTTTTCCTCTCTTTTTAAATTATAATTTATTTTGTAATTATATTTATTTGAATCTTAATGTTTAATTTAAAATTAAATTGTTGTGTCGATTGCTTTTAGCCTGACAATAAAAAGTAAACAAAAATAAATAAATTAAATATAAAAAAAAAAAAACAAAAATATACTTCTCCTTAACTGCGTTACACATTTCGTGATTGAATTAAAATACCCGCAGAAAGTCTATTAAATACACACACACATACACACACCTGGATATACAATCAACGATCGCCTTGGTCAACAGCATGTCTTTCATACTGGTTTGTTTTTTTGGCTTGACTATGAGTAGCTTCTGCCAATGTCTCGCCTGCTGCCAATTCCTGCTGCTTCTCCATCCCCTCGCCCCTCCCTCCCCCCGCTAGTTATGTGGCTTGCACATTATTGTGGCGGTTTTCGTAGTCGGTTGTCGTTGCTTTTATCGTGCGCCACAGCCGTTCTTCACTTTAGTTGAATTTCAAACGTCTGCGCGCGCGGTTGTTTAGCGGCTTTCCTCCACAGAAAAAAAACGTGCAACTTGTAACGGTTTCTCAGCTAAGGATAAATCGTGCGTTGGAGTGAAAAACGTGTCAAGAATTTCATGAGTCGCAGCTGTAGCTTAAACCTAGACTAGAAAAGTGAGTTTAAAGAAAACAAAAAGTTGCAGATATTTTTTGTGATCTTGGCATAAAAGTGGAAGTAGCCGGAAAGTGGGTCAAGGAGCAGAGTTCACTTCAAGTCGCTGCTTATGTAAGCAGCCCCAGAATGTGTGTAATAGCAAAATAAGAGAAATAAAATTCACATGAAACTGTGGCAATTGTTAT
Organism: Drosophila recens; assembly: GCA_037043495.1. NCBI lineage: Eukaryota > Metazoa > Arthropoda > Insecta > Diptera > Drosophilidae > Drosophila > Drosophila recens. The sequence continues at coordinate 34,493 of JBAMBJ010002721.1, read as the reverse complement.
GCTAACAACATTCAACGACTTTCTATATCAACGAATTTGATTGATTTTTTGGCTGATTTGATATCACAGTCACATCACGCATTGACAACACTTGCACTTTCCTTTACCTTTTTTCCATTTAATTTGACATTAGCTATGCAGCGCCATGCCGCTAGCGGGTGTTGCAATCTGGCGCTGGCCATAAAACAAAAGACTTAGGGCACGAACTTGCTAAAGCGCGCGCACAAACAAAAGACTTAGGGCACGAACTTGCTTAAAAACAGTATGCTGCTTTTTGCAGGCATACGAGTATGTGTGCCAGATTATTATAAAAGGCGCATGCAAATATTGATTTAAATAAATTTTTGTTGCAAACCTGTTAACCCAGAAATTCAAAACAATTCAATTTAATTTTATTTTCGATTTTCGATTTCATTTTGCATTAAAGAATTCTGTTTATTGACTTGCGTTTTATGCAGTTTTGTTGCTGCTGTCAAACAGGAAATAAAATGCAATAAACAGGCAGTTATATATCGACATATATGTACATACATACATACATATGTATGTCGTTTAGTCCAATTAAAGCAGAGCTTGTACTAATTCGCCATAAAATTTGTTGCAACGCTTTTCACTCTTCCCATTGAGCTGTGACTGTTTGTTGTTGTTGTTGTTGCATACCACACTGACATTTGTTGCGTGTTTGTTGTTGCCACTTGTTGCCGTTGTTGTTGTTGTTTAAGGCGTTACTCTTGATTTTCTAAAGAAATCAAAAACTATCCTTAAAGAAAAATTCAATGTCAGCAGACGCTTATGGTCAGCTGACAGCGATAAATTGCACTTGACTGCTAGCTGGATAATTGTTGCAACAACAACAACAATGTGCGCAACATCTGCGACATTAACAGCGCTTTGACAGTGATATTAAAAGTGCGCCCTGGACAGCAATTACAATTTTCTGAATTCTCTGACACAATTTCTCTTTCTTTTCATGTGCCATGTCAAAACTTCATGGCTAATCATTGAGCAACAGACTCCTCCCCTCAGCCACGCCCACTGTCTAGCCATGTCATCGGGCAACATATTTGCATACAGAATTCACGAGAAAATCGTTAAACAATCCTGGCATTTAATCATTATTGATTTCAGCCTGCGGTTGTGAGTTGTGTTATTTGAACCAGTTAATAGGCCAACCAGTTGGCCTGGTCAAGCACTGGGAAAGTGCATTAGAATGCTCTTGATTTTGGGTTGCGGTGGGAGATGGATGGGCAATGGATGGACTTGTCTAACGGCAGCAATCCTGTGTAACCGGCTGCCAAGTTGCATAATCCACTTACTAAATAATTGTGCCAATGCTCGCGGAGTATGTGGTGTGTGTTGTGGTGTGTGTTGTGGTGTGTGTGTGTGTTGTGTGTGTTTGTTGTGTGTGCGGTAAAAGTGCGTCGTCGCAAAGTGTTCCATTTTGGGCAGGTTTCGGCTTAGAATGATGTATATTAAGTTTCCTTTGAGATGCTTTCACTGCTTTCCACGCACAACAACTAAAAAAATCAAAATTGAATTCGCATTCGTGTTCGAATTTGAATTTGTTAAACTGCAAATTGGCAACTTGTATACAGAACGTGCTGCTAACGGTGCTTAAATGTCAGCTATGATCAGTGTTGCCACAACAGCTTTTTGCAGTCAAATTTTGGTCTTTTCTTTTAAGTTTAACTGTGGAAAAATTAGGAAAAGAACGAACAGCAGAAATTCAGGATTTTAAAAATTAAATATATATTTTTAGAACACAAATTTGCAGACTTGATAGGGGAAAAGTTTAAAACACAGTATTAAATACAATAAATATTAATTTTTATTCAGCAATGTTTTTTATTATCTTGTTCGTTTTTTTCTTTGTGCTAATGATTTTATTTATATTTTTGATTGAAAGTGTTTAAATTTGCTTTAAATCTATACATCGACGCTGATAAGAACATTTTATTTTTAATTTAATAAAATAAATCAGAGTTAAGGAATCACGGAGTAAGAGCCTTGAGACGAAATAAAATCAAACGCTAAAAAATGAAAGGAACATTGAGAAAATTTAACAGGATACATTTTTATTTTGAATTTTTATTTATTTGCAGACTTGATAGGGAAAAGAATTCAAACTTAGCAAGAATTCTATTAATTTCGTTACTTAATGATTTTAATCATCTTGTTAGTTTTTTTTGTGCTAATGGTTTTTATCTAATTTTTCTAAATTAAAGCTGTTATGTTTGTTTTAAGTATATACATACATCGACGTTGATAAGAACATTTAATTCTTAATTTAATAAAATAAATCAGGATTAAGAAATCAGGGAATAACATAAGAGCTATGAGGCGGAATAAAATCGAACAATAAAAAATGACAGGAATATTAAGAAAATTGAACAAGATGCATTTTCATTTTGAATTTTTATTTTTTAAATTATTTTAAACTTTTATTTTCAATTTTTACTATAAAAATTAAAAATTAAAGTTATTTTTTAATTTTTTTATAAAAATCAGCAATGTTATACATTACTCTGTTTTCAAAGTGTTTTTTCTAAAACTTATAATCGTTACGATCTCTGAAAACAATGTTAAACATAAAAAAAGCATAAGCTTTTTATCATATTTTGTTTTTTTAAAAACTTGACTTATTTTTAGCCAGCTTTTTTTAATCTAAGAAATTGACAACACACATTGTATCACATACAAGAAATTGGCGAGCTTTCTTCCCAAAACGAGATACAAGATCTAAGTTGATTCTATGTTGCAAACCTGTTGCAAACGTTTTTTATACTTAGTAGCGTATGGGGAGAATGTTTTAGGTGCTGTTGTTGCAGCTGTTACACAACAGTTAAATAATGCAATTGCAATTATTGTCTTAAGCCATTTGGCTAATCTCTTTGTGCAAGTTCGTTGCCTAAGTCTTTCGTTTTCTCATACATTTATTACTTTTTTTTATTTATCTTAGCATGCGTGTTGCATTTGGAAATTGGCCAGAGCTGCTGCTGCCGCTGCTGCTGCTATTGAGCTGTCTACGCATAGTTGCCACATTGAATGACGCTCTGGCCGCACAGCTGGCGGATGCAGAGGCGCAAGCGGATGGGGATTTAGATTTCGACTCGAATGCGCCGCACATACGCAAAAAGCGTCTCGTTTGGATTACGGACGATGGACGCCTGGCGCTGCCGCCGGGCACAACTCTAACATTTACGCCGACAATTGCCATGCCATTGGTACGACATCCGCCCGAAGGCTTCTTCTCCAATCTGACCATCAGTTTCCCGGTGACAAGTGAGTTTCAATTTCAGTTTCTGTTTCAATTTCAATTTCCATCTCAATTAATTATTTTCTCCTTCTCACTACTCAGTTGACTTTGACAAGCTCGGACTGACGGACAATCAAAATCCTTTGGGTGATTTGCCCTTCTTTGCGCGTTCCTTTGGCCATGGCGCCGGTCAAATGGTCGGCGAATATGTCTCCCGTTATTTGCATGTCCAGCGACGCAAGCGCGATCTCAGCGAGCAGCGCAGCAGCTACGAGGAGCAGCAACCCTTCAAGGTGCACGAGGAACTGCTGGATTATCCAGAGCTGCCGGCGGGTTTGAAGCACATCTTCCATGGCGGCGAACGTGTTCTGCTTTATGGCGTCGTGGAGGATTTTCTGGGCACCTTTGGCATGGATGGCAAGGCGTGTCTGCTGCGCACCATCTGTGAGATGCACTCGCGCAGCCTGGAGAAGTTCGGCGTCTTTGGCGAGCTGACGAAGCTATTTTTAACGTGAGTTGGGGAGGCGGGAAATGAAGAAGTATTTGTAATGGGTGCATATCATGTGCAGGAGTATTGAAAAAGCGGGAAAGGCTACAGTAGAGCTCTTGACTACAGGATATCCATTACTTATTAAAAAAAAAAATATTGCATACTTTTAGGCACTTTCTTTTCTTCAAAACCTAAAACAGCCATTTCCACCTTTCTAACTGTCCGATCTTGTTTCGAATTGGTAGGATGATAACTAATAATTTTACTTAACGTTACTTACTAAAAGAAACGTAATATCTTAAAATTAAAATTTTTGAATACAATATACCCTTTTACTTATTTTTTAATAAATGTGAAAATGTCTGAGCCAGTGTGTAAAACTACATTTAAGATATCTTAATTTCTAATACTTAATAGAAATCATTGGGTCAAAAATACAAATTTTTTTTAAAGTAGAATTTTAAAAATTTACGAAAACAAATCGTCGACCAAATAGTTCATAGGGGCAATTAGTGGGTAAATTTGCTAGCTTTTTCCTAGCTCTTTAAGAATTTGCCTTTTAAAAAAATTGTACATTCGTCTCAATTATTTCTAAAATTAAAAATTAAGTTTTTTAAATGAAGTTTTCAAAGTTACAATTTTGTAAAGTGTAGAAAAAAGAAGCAGCTACCTCATACAAGCTGTATTTAAAGGGTTTTTATTAACAGGTATAGGATATCTCATAGCCAAGTACACTCGAGTAGAGTCTTCTTACTTGTACTTATTGTCGCAATCTTTTTGTTTCAGTGTTACCAAGTCGCCGTTTTCGGAGCTGATTCCCGAGTATGTGCGGGCACAGCGTGTGGGTGAGGGGAAGCAGGCGCCTGGGGAATGTTTTCCCTACTACAAAGCGTGTCCCAAGAGCATCTTCAAGGCGCTGGCCAACAAGTACAAACAACAAGCGACGACGACGACAACAACAACCAGGCCAGTGGGAGAGTATCAGGAGCAGCAGGCGGTGCTGTTGCCCAGCAGCAAGGAGCAGGATCAGGAGCAGGATCGAGAACTGGAGCAGCTGAATATGAATGCTCTTTACATGTAAAAATTGCGAACCTCTTCTAGTTTAGGCGGCAACACGTATACGACCTGTTAGCCGAAATGAGTGCACATTGAAAGTCATTAACAACTAATTAATTAACTAATAATAATAATAATTAGAATGATAATTATTTATTGTATTTGTATTTGTATTCTGTATTCTGTAATGTAACTATTTATTGCTTAGCTGTTAAGCGTTGTTATTAACTTTTAGCGAATTTATCTTTGTTATATACCCTGTAAATAAACACTGTCGCACATATTTGTTGTGCAGAAACTAAAGTCGATATAGACAATAAATAAAATTCCAGCTGACAAATGTGTTTGGCCAGCAATAAACATTCGCATTCGCATTTGTTTATTGCGTATACGCAACGTGAGACGCGGCATCTGTAATGTGATATTCTGTCGATTTCGATTTCGATTTGATCAAATGAGGCCAAACAAACGCTTCAAGTGATCCAAGTGTATGTGGTTCATACAATAGAACATGGACACATTCCGAGCAATCGCGTCCAGCTTCAATGCCTCCTGCATGCAATGCTCCTGGCAGCCACCGAAGAGCAGCAGTTTATTCATCGCATCGTTGTACATGATGTTCGTGTGGATGTTGAGCAGCTGCAAGCAGAATTTTGGATCATTATAATTATGGTTTTAATAGTTATGTAAATTTAAAAAAATTTTATTCTTCATATTATTAAAAAAAAATTAAAAAAAAAATTAATTTAAATAAAAAATCCTTTATTGCAACAAAATTATTAATTCCCTTTTCTGTTTTGTTTTAATAAAGAAATAAAGAGCTTAGACTTTAGAAAATAATAAGATAATAATAATCATTATTCCTGAACTTAATTTTTTGTTAATTAATTTGAAAAAAAAGAAATTATTTTTTGAGTCTAATTTTTTTAACACTTTTATAGTAACAAAATTTTTGAAATGTTTAAATTGTGTTGTAGTTTCAATGAGTGAGAGTCCACTCTGTTTATCTTTCACAGTATTTACCAAGAAAATTATTAGTACGAGTCTACTGTGATTTTCTGCCCCAAAGTATTTACTACCATGAAAAGTGTGTTATACTATAAATAAAAATCAATTATAATGAAATGAAAATACAGCAGAGACTCTTAACTGAATAGAACTTGCATTTATCCAGAAATTTGAGCTTGAATCCTCTATATAAAAATAAAAACTTAAAGAAAAATAAATAAAGTTAAAACGAAAATTCTTTTATGATGTTAGAAATTAGAAATAAAAAATTAGAGCTTAAATGCTACATTTAAAAAAAAATATTTTAAAGAAAAATAAATCTATTTAAAACCAAAATGTTTAATTATTTATTTAGTGAGTGTTTACTGTGTTTTTATTTCCCATAGTATTTACCTCAATGAAAAGTGTTATATAGAAGAAAAATTTATTATAATGAAATGAAAATACAATAGGATTCTTAATTGATTAATTTATCCAGAATGATTTATATTGAATTAAAAATTAAAGTAATAATAAATTAGTTTAACGGAAAAATCATCTATTATAGAAAAATAAATTAATTTATTATTATTCTTTTTTCCAGTCAAAGAGAGTTTACTGTGTTTTTATATCTTAGAGTACTTACCTCCATGAAGAGCGTGGACAGCGACAGATTGCAATCGCAGCTCATGCTGTAGCGCAGGCGAAAGAAGTGCAGACCCTTGATCACGAATATGTCGGATATATCGGGTATGTTGTTGCCAATGCCGATCTTGACCAGCAATCTGACCACATTGCGGTACTTGACCATCCGCTCGTCATGGATGAACTGCATGCGCGGCACATAGGGACAGAAGCTGCGATGATCGTACTGAGGATACACCTGCAGCAGGGCCAGCCAATAGTAGACGTTGCTGCAGTGCGTCCACGACGGACCCGAGGGCACAAACGTGGGCAGCGGGAACTCCGCGAACTTGAACTGCAGCGCGGGCAGGAAGACAAAGGAGATGATGCTCGGCATGCCGCTGTCCCGTTTCTCGCAGGCGAGTATCTCATGCATGAATCCCTGATCCCCGATCTCGTGGGTGCGATAGCTCAGCTTGTACTGCACTCCGTTCTCGCAGTAGATGCACTTCAGCTGGTTAATGGCATCCCGCAGATTGCCGCGCAGCAGCAGCTGCACATTCTCGGGATTCACATAGTTCTTGGTGATCATCGGATGGGTGGAGGGGGCATAGAGATTGATGTAGCCGGGCTGCGAGGCATTGAAAATGGGCGTCACTGGGAAGGGCATGTGGAAGCGCAGATATTGTTCAAAATCCAGCGGGACATCGATCTTGGAGCCTCGGTAAAAGGTGGCTGTGGTCAGTAAATGTTCGAGCACAAATTTGTAGATCCAATCCTTTTTGCACATGACATCGCTGATTTTTTTGGATATATATTCCGCATCTACAAGCCATTCCGCATCGGATTCATCGATTTCCATTAGATCGGAGACCCATTTAATGCCCTCCTGGAAGTACGAATAACCTTCGGACAAACTAATTTCACTTTTCGCAATCTTCTGATCGCTCATATTGAGTGTAATGCGGACACGTTGTTCACTTTGCACTGAACTTGAGGAACGAAGCAAATAAATTGTGTGTGTATCATCATCACTCGCTGGTTAATTTGATATGCCCAATTGTTTATACAAGCGCAAAGCTTGGGAAATTAATTGGCGCCTAATTCGAGTATCGATAATGCAGCTGCAGCTTTAAATATCGCCAGCAAATCTATTTTTTTTTAAATATAACTGCACATTTAAATTTATCGATTGTAACGATTTCTGGCGCCTAACATTCTATGCAGTTTTGCAGCACTGTCTCGTGCGAGTGACTCTTGTGCGATAGTATCGATGACTTTGGCAATCGATAACATTGCAAACAGCTGATCGCTTGGTTTTTATCACGCGTACGAAACCGAAGGTGCTTTTTTTTTAATTCGTTATTTACAAAGTTTGCAGAAACACAGCAACGACCAGGACAATTACGTGACGCACAAATGTGTAAGCAAAGCGACAGCACACAGTAATTCGCTAGTTGTAGGTGAGACTTACCAGCGTAGACGCCACAAACACAACGTCATCAAATGCCAAGAACAACAACAACAATAAGAAGAATGAGAACCCGGTCAACGCCAATTCGAGCAAGAACAAGAACAACAACAACAACAACAACAAGCAAATTTCACTGAGTCAGAATCATACCATTGTTTGATAATGATTGAATTGTGCATTATCACAAGCTCGACGCTTCAGATGATGATTGGCAGCCGGCGTTCGCATTGTTGTAATTGTTATTGTTGTTGTTGTTGCTAATATTACGTAGACGTGGCGCAATAGAATTTAGTCTTTATTTTGTTTGCAGATAATTCAACATAGTATTTTGGCATGGACGACCTGGACAACATCAAGGCAGCTGGTTCGGCCACAACGCTAGTGCCAACGCCTCCAACTCCAACTCCAGCTGATCCAACGCCAACGAGCGGCGATACATCCGAGGAGGAAGAGTATTTGGATAACAGCATCGAGTTGCGTGGCTATTTAAGCAAATGGACCAACTACATTTACGGCTGGCAGCCACGTTATATTGTGCTGAAAGATGGCACACTCTCCTACTACAAATCGGAATCCGAGTCGGACTTGGGCTGTCGTGGCGCCATCAGTCTCTTCAAGGCGACCATTAAGGTGGGCAACTGCTTTTAATTGAACTAATCAACAGCACTCTCTCTATGTGTGTGTGTATTTGTGAGGTCTCGACCCCCGAGCGAAACACAACACAATCAATGCAGCCGCAATCAATTAACGTTTGAATGTCGCCACCAAATGGTGGTTGCAAACATGCCATACAAGTGACAAAAATAAACCAAATTCCAAGTCATCGATGTGAGTTGCGCCCCAGCACCAGCCCCACCCAGCACCTCCCTGTCCACTTACTGCCCACTCCCACTCCCACTTCTACCTTTCAATCGCTGAAAAAGGGGGCGTCCCTCAAGTGCTTACACTTAATCTATTTTTATACACTTGCAGAGGGCATTTTAATTCAGTCACGAAATGTGTAAACGCATTAAAGAAGGCGTGTCAGTTACCATAAATCAGGAGGCGCTAACAATCTTTAGTATAAATAAATGTTATTTATTTTATTATTTTTTTATTGATGTATTTTAACTAAACTTAAGCATTATGTATTTAATAATGTCTTATACTTCCTCAAGAAACTTTTTTTAAATCGGATAACTATATCATATAGCTGTCATAGGAACCATCGGTCAAAAATCCACATTTAGTATGAAGAACTATTTTGTTTTTTGAGATATCTCAACTAATGCCTACAGATCTTGTATTTAGTATTGTCTTATACATGCTGAAGAAATGTTTTTAGAATCGGACTACTATATCATATAGCTGTCATAGGAACCATTAGTCGAAATTCAACTTTTAGTATGAACAACTTCTTTGTTTTTTGATATATTTTAATCAAACTTAAGCATTATGTATTTAATAATGTCTTATACTTCCTCCAGAAATTTTTCTTAAATCGGATAACGATATCATTAAGATATCGATGAAAACTCAATCTTTAGTATGAAGATTTTTTTTTGTTTTTTGAGATATCTCATCAAATTTCTACAAATTTTGTATTTAGTATTGTCTTATACATTCTGAAGAAATTTTTTTAGAATCGGTCTTCTATATCATATAGCTGTCATAGGTCAAAAATCCTCCTTTAGTATGAAAAAAATTTATGTTTATTGAGATATCTTAACCAAACTTACAGTTAAAGTATTTCATATGATTTCATACTTCCTGGCTTAATTTGACTAGAATCGGACTACTATATAATATAGCTGCCATAGTAAAGATCAGCTGAAAATTAAATACGGGTCTCTACAAGTGTATAAAATCTTCGGCTTGTCAAAAAAAAACCTTTCTTTCTTTATTATTGTAAACAATAGTGACTCATTGTTTTGTTTTTCTATATATATTTTGCAGGCACATGAATCGGATGAGTTGCGTTTCGATGTCGTGGTCAACAATCTGAACAACTGGTGTCTGCGCGCCGAGACGAGCGAGGATCGCATGCACTGGGTGGAGGTGCTGCAGCTGTACAAGGAGGGCACGGGCAGCACGGACACCACCTCGTTGCGTCGCCATGGCAGCACAATGTCGCTGCAGTCCAACACCATATCGTTGGCCAGTGGCGGCAGCCTGAAGAGAACGATACGAAATCTGCGCGAGAAAGTTGGCGAACTGGAGACCTTTAAGGATATACTCTTTGGTCAGATCGAGACGCTGCAACGTTACTTTGATGCCTGCTCCGAGCTGAACAAGAACAATGCACAGCCGTTGGATTTGGGCGATGGCCTAAAACCTATTGATTTCAGGGTAAGAGAGCGCTATGAATTTAAAATATTTTTATAAGAATTAAAAATATTTTAAAAATAATTAATATTAATATTAATAATAAAGTTAAAAAGAAACTAAAAATATAATAAAAAAGAACCCAAAATGAGGATGGTAAAACTGAAAGCTAAATTATAAAATGCAATTAGGAAATTATAATATCACTCAAAATACAAAAATTTGGAATTATTTAATTTAAAAGAGATTCGATTTTTAAACAATGTGAATTCCAAATATTTTTTTAAGAATTACCACATTTTTTCAAATATTAAAAGCTAGTTAAAATAATAAAAAACTAGTTTGAAATTATCAGGCCTGTTCCGGTTTTCACTTTCGGTAAGATTTTGCGAAAGGGAATTTCTTTAACCTGCTGTAATAACATTTCGGCGGAGCTCTACGGATTCATTTCACTTTGAGCTGATAAGTTTAAGTCCGATGAATTGAAAAACGAGGATTTTTAAATACTTAGCCTTAATGGAAAGTGAATAAATGCATTTCACTAAATGCTATAAAATAAAAAGTGAAAACCGGAACAGGCCTGTATAAGATTTCAAAGGGATTTTAATTTTAAATAATGTGAAATCTTAATATTTTTTAAGAATTTACATTTTTTTTTTAATATGAAAAACTAGTATAAATATTTAAAAAATAAACAAGTAAAAAAAATAAAAATGAAACCAAAATTAGAAAAAAAATTATCTCTAAAATTAAAAAAAATTTGAAAAAATTTTTATTAAATTTAAAAGAGATTGGATTTTTAAATATTAAGTTTCCAAATTTAGATTTCCAAACTCTACTTTTGCTTTGCTAATTTTAGTTTTTAAATATTTATAAAAATCTAGGGAATCAAGAGTGTAAATTTTAGAAAAACATTTCTATTACGGTTTTCATTGCAGGGCGAGTCCATCACATTCCGGGCCACAACATCGGGCGTGCTGAGCACACTGCAGCATTGCCTGGAAATCATCGCCGAGAATGATGAATCATGGAAACGCAAATTGGAGCGTGAAATTGATAAGCGTCGTCGTGCCGAGGAGCAGAATAGGTAGCTTGACTTTCTGCCCCTGACCAAATTGTGATGTGTCAGCTGAATGATTGTTCTATTTTCTATTTATTACCTTTAGAAAGTTCAAGGATGAAATAGAAAAACTGAAACGCTTATCATATCCCGGCCCAGACTTTGAGGTAAGTCTAGCAACAACATTCACACGCTTTCTTTTTTTTTTGGCCAGAAACGCGTTCATGGTCAATTTGATTATGCGCTTAAGTGAAAAAGTTAAGCAAATTGTAAATGCAAACAAACAATACCATTGACGTTAGACACTTGCAACACGCCTTAGAGATGCCTCCGCCTCCACTCCCGCCTCCTCAGGCAACCAGTTTTATGGCCCAAAAATAAACTTGGACGTGTTTGTTGATTGTTTATGGTTGATTGTATTACAATTTTAGTGTACGCAGCAAGTGTGCCATATGCCGTGTTATTATTTAAACAATTTGTTGATTTCTTACTTGATTTGTTTACTGTAATTTACTCGCACCAAATCTATATATATATATATAATAATTATAGTTGCAGCCATGTTTTGGGCGTTGATTCTGTCTGGTTTCCGTGTCATGTTCCTGATTCTTATCGCATTCAGCTTTAATTGACTCTGTTCCATGTCCGATTGTTTAATTTACATCCGCAGCTCTTTAATTGGCCTGAATTTAATAGTAGTCAACTTATCTATATATATATAATATTTAATGTTCTTTTGCTTTTGTCACTTCCATTGCCTTTTACTCGTGTTGACTTCACTTTTTGGGCTTCTTCTTTTTTGCTTGCATTTAAATCCCCGAGTTCGTTCACTTGGCGACATAAAAAAATGTACTCAGTCCACATTAATGTTAAACTATTGGACACTTTGAGGTTGCGGCAGTTTTGCCAAGAGCCAATATTGCAGTAGGTCATGTGTCGTTAACTTTGGCAAGCCTCCTTAGGTATTGGCAATACCTATGCCCTTACTGGATGAGAGTCTAATGATATTGTGATGATATTTAATATTGAAAATCATCACTTTATCTGTAAATATCATTTAAATCATTTAGTTTAAAAACCATAAAAAAGAAACCAAAGCTAGCATGGTAATTTTGAAAGCTAAAAAAAAAGATCAGGGACTGCAAATAAGAGTTATGAAGTTATTAAAGAAAATCAATGTGTAGGAAATATGCTATAGTAAAATGGTATACACCAAAATTCCTATTTCAGTCGGGTCTATCGATATCAGCCAAAAACTTATATTTTCAATGTATAAGATATAAATCAAAATTAATTCTTATTTTTAATTTTTATTTAAAATGTAAAAAATAATCATTAACATTAAATAATATCATTAACATTTAATAAAAAGTTGTGAAATACCACTTGTTTCTGATTTTTTCAATAAACATTTTAAAAGTTACAAATAAGAGTTATTCCGTAACTTTTATTCTAAAAATCAACAATAACTTTTTAAATAAAAATTAAAAATAATTATTATTTCGTAACTTTAAAATATAAGTTTAAAAATAGTTGTTAATTTGAAATTTATATTTTAAAACTTATAACAGTTACGGTCCCTGAAAAAAAATCAATTAAGAAATAAGAAAATTTTATTAACTATATTATTTTATAAAATTTAAAGCAGATTGGATTTGAACATAATATTTAGTATCCAAATTACATGGTGCCTGGTTTTGATTTTCTATAGTATAATTAGTCTTCATAAATATAATGCTCCGAAATATAAAGCTTTTTTCCCGGAAGGGAATATTTTTGTAAATTATGATATTTTATTGTAATTTATAATATTTCCGTAAAATAATTGTTCTACTTTGTTGATACAATTTCATTAATTTACTTACCATTCATATACATATGTTACTTACAATGTTAGACATATTTTTATTTAGATCTTAATTAATTTAGCCCTTTTTCAATTAGAGCACAGCAAATTCGTCTTGCAGCTCTCGTGTTTGAAGCTGGCTTTAATGTGATTGCTTGGGCTGGTCAACGAGAGCTGCTTAACTGGGCTCGTAGCTTATGGCTCGACTGTTGGCTGACCACATTGGTTTATTCAGTCGGCGGTCGGCGATCGGTTCGCGCACACGTATTTATTATACAAATCATAAACAAATTTCGTGAAGAAGCAAGCACAAAACGTAACAAAGTGTAATTGTGAAATATACCGTTGAATTGTAGTTGTTGCTGTTGTTGTTGTTACTGTTACTTGCTGTTGTGGTTGTTGTTACGGCACGTGCCTGCTACTTGGCCAAATTAGCAAAGCTTTCAACTGAATTAATTTTTGGCCAATTGGAATTGAAAGATGCCCTCGGTGCGATTTCAATGGCGTTGCGGTTACAAGCTGCAACATGGCAAGAAGAAGATTGTGGTATGTGCAACAGAAAGTGGCAGCATTCTCAAGAGTGCTCTCTACAGTCATAATCCGGCAGGATTAAACCCAGTTTAATGCACCCTGTTGTTTTTGAACAGTACAAAGGGTGCACTAGGTTAATGAAAAAAATAGTAAATAAAATAAAATAAACTAGAGCAACGCTTTTACTGAAAAATGCAGAATAATAATTAAATAAACAAAAAAGAAAATTTTTTTGATTATTATAATGAATTTAAAGATTAATCTTTATTTTGATTCATATTAAATTAAAATGAATAATTAATTGAATTTATATATTTTATTTTATATTAAAAAGTAGATCAACTCTTTTAAATTTTTTCTTTTCATTTTTAAAAAAGAAATAAAAAAAAAAATTAAAATAAATTACATTTAAGAAAAAGGATTTTTAGAATTTTTTTCTGGCATTTGATATTTCTTGATATTTTGAGAAGTGCATTCTGCCTTTATAATAAAAATTGATTTTATGAAAGTTTAATTCATATAATCTTTTTATATTAAATATGAGCTTAAATTTATTTTTAAAATAAGAATTTAAATTAAGTATTATTTAGTACATCAATTTTTTTATACAGACTAAACACAGGGTCTCTCACAGTCGTTACCACTCATCAGTAGTTTTATCTACTAGTTACTCAAGTGCGTGTAATCCTTTGCTTAAAAAGCTTTCAAGCTTTTGTTGTTGCGTGTTGAGCAAGCGCGCTCTCTCTGTGTCTCTCTCTCTCTCTCTATTCCTAGCTTCCTCTCTCTCACTCTCTCTCTTTGAGTCCGTTAACAGGATGCTGGTGCTTTTGTTGCTTTTTCGTGGGACACCAAGCAACAGTTTGTTTTACGTTCTCGCGCCTGACGGAAGGATTCGCTGTGATTGTCGCTTTGCTGTTGACGCTGCTCAGTATCAGCTGACCTCTTGACCTCACACACTCACTCTTATTTACCCCTACTCTTTCTCATCTCTCTCTGTGGCAAATTGTTGGTTTCAAGGAGCGTGGTAAGCAGTGAAAGGCTGTTGAATTTATGGAACAAATGGCGAACAAATGACTTCATCATTTTTATAGTTTTTTTTGTGCCACATACTCCTGTATCCTTTATCCTTTTTGCTGCTTGAATAGACACTTAATTAATAGATTTCATTTGAAACTATGACAATTCTCTATGCACGCGCCAGCCAGCTTTAGAATTTATGAGCTCCAGACGCGACTTGATTTTAATATTCATGGCACAAGGAAGTGCGCGCCTTTGTGTTCCTACTACATACTATATTGTATGATTTGATATGATGTGATGTGATGTGAGTATCTTCCATTATGCTCAACCAATTAAACATGCCGGCACTGTCTCTACCTCCCCAGTTGAAGCTTGGAATACGCTAATAATTTAAATACACATCACGTTCTCACATTTCTTCGGGTTTGCCCAGTTTTTCTGCGATTTCGTCATTAAAATTAATTAGGCCGAGCCTTGGAACTTTTTTTGTTTTGTTAAACTTGACTTAGTTATTTTTTGTATTTGTTTTGTTATTCATTTAGATTTTATATTTTTGTTTGTTTCAAGAGTTAAAAAACTCCGTTTGGAAAATTTTCTGAATGTTTTTTATAAATATTAAAATAAAAATTATTCAAAATATATCAGCAAATTTAATTTTACAAAATTTTCTAATTGCTAAACAAACTATATTTTATCAAGAATGTTTTCGTGTTCAAATTCAAAAGAATTTAGGGTTTTTTTTTTTTAAAAGCCTTTAATTTTAACTCAATTTTTTCTTTTTTCATTGACTTAGATATTTTTTGTATTTGTTTTGTTGTTGATTAAAATTTTATAACTTTGTTTGTTTCAAAAATTAAATGATTCCGTTGGAAAATTTTCTGAATGTTTTTATTATTATTAAAATTAAATTTTTGTTTAAATATATCGAATATTTAACTTTACCAAAATTTTCTAATTGCTAAAAAATAAGTATTTCGTCAAGAATCTTTTCGTTTTCAAATTCAAAAGAGGTTGAGGCTTTATTTATTTTTTAGAATTCTTTATTTTTAACTAAATTTCTTCTTTTTTCAATTTTCATTTCATTTATGGTGATTGAATCGCATTGCTGCAAAGATACGGGTACTAGGCTTTTAAACCACAACTCTAACTTACTTATTTTTGACTAATCACTTTTTTTATCTCACACTTTATTTTTTGCAGGAGGGTCCACATTCCACATTGCCCGAGGATGAGTTCTTTGATGCTGTCGAAACGGGCCTGGAGAAAATCGAGGAGGACATGCAGCTGCGCTTCAAACTGAGACTGCAATCGCAAATCTCGCAGACGTTGGTCAATGTGCCGCACGAGGCCGTTGCCGAGGGCGAGGAGGCACGCGAGGAGTTTGGCACCGGTGCCGAGGCGAAATCCCATGCCCTTTGGCCGGAGGTAAGCCGGAAATTGTACAAGCATTCCATCAAGTGTCTCTAACTCAATTTACATTCCAAAATTGACAGATCGATCGCGTGTGCAGGGAGCAGCTGCACTATGCACGCGAGGGTGTCGGCCAGGATGGCAATGGCTGGCAAATCTTTGCGGATGAGGGTGAAATTAAAATGTACAAACGCGAGGAGGAAGTCAACGGCATGGTTATGGATCCCCTCAAGGCCTATCACTCGGTCAAGGGAGTCACAGCGCGCGAAATGTGCCATTATTTCTTTATGCCCGAATTCCGCAACGATTGGGAGAGTGAGTATAAGAATCCTGTCTCTCTTTGAGCTTAATTGATTGCCTTTTGATTGATTTACAGCCACGCTGGAGGATTGCACAATTTTGGAGAAAATCTCAGCGGACACATTGCTATTTCTGCAGACACACAAACGCATTTGGCCCGCCAGCCAACGGGATGCACAATTCTGGTCGCATATGCGCAAAATTAATGACGGCCTCGAGCCGGACACCAGAGACATGTGGGTCGTCTGTAATAACTCCACGGATTATGCCAAACAGGAGGTGTGTTGAATATCAATCAAAGATTTAGTAAAACTAACTCAATTGTAATCATATTTTGACAAAACAAAAATTAGAAATACTCATAAATTGAACTTACTTCATGTACATTTTGACATTTTGACTACAAATGACAATCTTAGACACTTTTTCTTCCTTTTCATACAAAAATTGTCTGAGATCATCCCATACAAAAAATCATAAAAAATACCAGCGAAGAGATTTTTGAAAACAAATTTTTGCAGTCACTATTAGAATTGTTTAGAGAAACTTTTTGCAGCAAAACATTTTGAGACCGAGGAAAAAAGTCAAAGCAGTAGACTTTTACAAAAATTCAAAATTTTCAATGGGTACCTAATGGTTTTAGGAAAGCTTTGTATCATTCAAACGAGATTTAGTTGACCTTTCCCTTGAGGCCAAAATATACATGAAGTAAGTGCAAATTATGAGTAGATTTAACATTAGTTTTGTCAAAATATTTATGCCGATGACTGTAGTTGATTGTGAAAATGGCAATCTACAAACAGTTTAAATCAAATTATTGCAACAGTATGTTTTAAATTGTTTGCAGTTTCTTTTTCCATTTGCAATCGAATTGATTGCATTGTTCCATAATAAATAGTTTACTAATTTTATTTCTCTCAATTCGACAGTCAAAGAATGGCAAATGCGTGCGCATCTTTCTGACGGTCATTTTAGCCTGCCAAACATATTTGCCGGAAGATTACGTCAAGGGTCAACCGCTGAGTCGCGATGATTTAACCTGCAAAGTAACCTATTGTTCAGTGGGTGTGTATAATTAAATTAAATGGAAATTAATTGAATTAACTAGTTTATTAATGCTTTCTTTGTCTTTTGCAGTTAATCCCGGTGGCTGGGCGCCAGCGAGCGCTTTACGTGCCGTCTATAAGCGTGAATATCCCAAGTTTCTGAAACGTTTCACCGGCTATGTGATAGACCAGTGCAAGGATAAACCGATAATGTTCTGATATTTTGCCATAAGCAACAAAGCAATCAATCAACCAATCAAAACAACAAGCATATGTTTATCGTCTAACTGTCGTTTTTTGTAATTTAGTTAATAAGCTGCAACAACACGATCTTGAATCCAGTTCTTTTTTTAACACGTTAACCGATTGTGAATTGAGTTTTGGACACGCCTTCGTCCTAGTTTACTCCCCGTAATAATACTACTACTACTACTACGATGTAAATGTGCTTTAAGTGAAATGTTAGATTGTTCATTTTGTAATCCAAGTAAACTTGTCTAGCCTTAAGTTATTTGCTAAGTGATATATAAAAAATCCACAATCATTGTATAGCGCTCTCAGCTCTCGATGTGTTGTAACTCTATTTGAAATGCTTTAAATGCAACAATTGCAACAAGGAATGAGGAAAACTACTATAATTAACTAATTAAGTTTTCTGTTCATTTCGATACGCCTGAATCTATATTCGTTTTAATTTTTATCAAACAATCAACAAACTTTTTTTCAAAGTGTCGAGTGTAAATAAAAGCGATTTATTGTTAATCAAACAAATGAAATGGTGCACTGCAACAAATAAAAGACCAAGAGTTTTGCTTAAATGTTTTCGCATTTTTATCAATATGTCTTGTCATGTATTTCGACCACAAATTGTACACAAACAAATGTACATCAACTGTGCTGTTTTTCTTTTTTAATATATATATTGTTTATAAGTTTTTTTTTGTGTGGAATTTTACAACTTTATTTCGTTTCTATTTATTTGTTTTATTCAAATTCTTACAACCAAGTTAATTTCAGAATTTGTAAATGCCTAAAACTGTGCAGTCTGAAATGTTGCATAGCCGAAAGAAACAATGTCTGAATAGATTGTTTAAGTTAGTTAGTTGCTTTAAAGTTCATGCTTAGTATGCCTACAACTTTGCCTTTAAATCGTATTATTTATTATAATGTTTAATGTACTTGTGTTTGTATCATATTGTCATGTAGAATTGTTTTGCTTTTCTTTTTTGGTTTTCATCTTTGAGCTATTGCAAAATAGAGTCATATACTATATGTATCTGTCTGATTTGGTTTATAATTTGGCAAACAATTGGATTTAGCTTGAGCTGCGATTTCTTTGGATTTCTATGCTAAATTCTGGTTCTATGAAAATGCATGCTGGCTTACGACTTTGGCTTTCTCTAAATATTCCACTAAATACTTTATGATTTTTGTATATAAGTATTTATATTATTACGATTCTTAGCTATATACAACAGTTTCATAAACTATTATTAGATGCTTTTATCCGTTTTTTTTTATAGTTTTATAAATTAATTTAATTCATTTAAATAACTAGCTAACATTATCATTTTACTTTTCAATTATTTGTCTTACAAACTGATGCAAAAATTGGGGGGAAAAAAACACAAACAATTCAACCGAATTTACTACAAATATAATATATATTTTTTTATATGTGTAAGTGTGTATATTTTTTTTAGTGTGTGTCTTTTTGTATGTGTTTAGTTTTTTAAGTACAGTATAATTTGTTTAAATGCACATGCTTCTTTTAGATTGCCAATTTCCATTCTTTGCATAATTTAAAACAGCGGTGGGCAAGCAGTGGCTCCGGGAGCAGAGACTGCTCCCAACTTTTGTTCTGCCTACTGTTGTAGTTATTATTGTTGTGCTCTCGAATTCAGATTTCATGCCCACCGCGGATTTAAAACATTTCTTTATTTAACAATTAAAAAAAACAATTTTTTTTAAAATTTTTTTTAAGTGTAATTAATTTTTTGGTGCATTTAAAGCAAATTATACTGTAGTCATCATTCGTTTTTATTGTGTTTATGACTTGTCCTTATGCTCTGCAATCGAGTGTAACTGTAATACCCTTTCTTTTACTTCTCGTAAGTTCTCTTAGCTATGCAAAACATTTTAACTGCGGCCTGCCGCTGTTTTTTTTTCTATTTTAGTACTTTCAACTTTTCATTACATTAAATGCTTAACATTAAATTTATGCATAATATAATATATATTAAATATTTAACTTAATTCTTTTTCATTGTTTATTATTGTTTTAAGTTTAAACTTATTAATTATGCAGCTTTTCAAGTCCAACTAAGCATAATCAGTGTGTAAATAAGTCTTATTGTTTATATTTCTTTTTTCTTCTTTTCATTCTTTTGGGCAAAATCAAAATACACTCGAAAAAGTTAATTTTATTCTTCTTTTTTGTTTTTTCTTTTGCTGTTGTTGTAAATAGTTGAATTGTTTTTAAAGTTTTACTGCGTTTTCAATATTTTTTTTCAATTAGTATTAGCTCATTAGCTTCTTATTTATTAACAATTTATATTGTTTAGAAATGCAGCTCTGGCCGCCGGCTAGTTAGGTGTGTGTGTGTGTTTAGGTGTGTGTGTGTGTGCCATATTTGTCTTATATATTGTTACCATATTATTTTTGTTTTTTTTTTGGGTGGATTTTACAACAAGTTTTACAATTTCGTTAAACGCTCTTCGTTTTGTTTCATTTTGTTTGCAACTGTTTTTCTTAATTTTTTCATATTTATTTTTTAAAATTATTTAGTTAATAGATTATATTGTTTTAGACATTAATTTGGAATGCTTCCCGCTGTAGTTTCTGATTGGCACGCATACGTGGCGACGTTTGTGTCTTCGTCTTGTCGTTGGCATCCGAGAAACGCGCCGGTGGATTTATGTGGTCCTGATAGTTTGGTGGATAGTTGGATATGCTAAACGTACAGGGTTCTAATTATGTTTATAGCGACTAACAGTTATGTCAGTTATCATATGCTGCTGTTAGCCAGCACAACTGTCTCATACTGGCCTTACCTAAATGTAGTCTCTTCATTGTGGCTCGAATAGCCGCTGGAACTGCGCACATGGCGTTTACCGCTCGTACCCGGTTTGCCCGATTTGCGGGCGGCAAACGGCGGCTTCGATTTACGTGTCATGCTAGTGGGCGTGGTCTCCGACGAGGATGATGTCTCATCTTGTGTATCTGCAAAAATAAAAAACAAAAAATAAACATATTTTTGTAATACTCCGCGTATACGTAATATTCAGGGATAGAAAATAAAAGTAATGAGTCAAAAAAATCGAACAATATTGAGAAAATTGCACATATGTAGGTACTTTTTATTTGGATGGACTATCCAGCAACAGGTTATATTTTTATTTCCAATTTTGATGTTCTAAATTATTTTGAGCTTTTATTCATTTATTTTAAAATTTTATTTAATATATTTATCAATTTTTATTTGTGTAATGAAAAATACAAATAAAAAAGCAAATAAGAATTTTGGCATAACATTTTTGAAAATGTAAAATAATGTTTACATTTTCATTGTCTCTAATTTTTTTATTTTTTATCATAAAACTTATAATTATTACGACCCCTGTTAACATTTGTCATGCAATGTGGCGTATACGTAATGTAATTGAACTTACCACGTTGTGCGCGATATTTGGCCGAGTTAAGAGCGCGTGCAGACACATCATTGTCGGACTCGGAACCGAGTGTGTCATATTCTGTAATTGGTATGTGAAGCGTTAGGATTTTCCTAACTTCGGAATCTGTTGAACCTGGATTGTCCGATTCTAAAAAGTTTAATACGATTCGATGTTTTTTTTTTTTTTTTTTTTGGTTTTGGATGAAGTTTTGAATGTGAATGGTTAGTTGTTTATATTGATTGAATGAAGTAAAGTTATATAAATATAGTATATATTTGATGGAAATTATAAAGTGGTTGTGGTTGGAAAACGGGAGGCGGGTTTAAAGCGACATCATGATGTGAGCAAAACAATGAGCAAATTTTGCTTAAAGCTACAGTTCACGATGGGGAATTCTTAAATGCAAACGATAATAAACGATGACGATTTAAATTCAGCTCTATAGCTACCTTGGCTTTCCGAGTGCGGATCACGTAGTCTGCCCACTTTTCGGCGCACCTTGGTGTACTCCGGCTCCTTGGACTGTTTGTATGCCGGAGGAGGAGAAAATGTTATAGATTTTTTTAAATTTATATATAATTCATAATATGTAATTAAATATAATATTAAGTTCTTAATTTTATTTTAGTTCTTAAATGTACTTTTGGTCAATTGTTAGTTAAATTTAAATAAATAAATAAATAAAAAAATAAATCTATAAATAATTAATAAATGAATAAATATATAAATAAGTAAGGAAATAAATTCATAAATAAGTAAATAAATATATGAATTAATAAATAAATAAGTAAATAAATAAATAAACAAATAAATAAATAAATGAATAAATAAATGAATAAATAAAAGAATAAATATATAAATAAGTAAGTAAATAAATTCATAAATAAGTAAATAAATATATGAATTAATAAGTAAATAAATAAATACATAAATAAATAGATTAACAAATAAATAAATAAAAAAAAAAAATATATAAATAAAAAGATAAAACCAAATAAATAAAAAGAAAGAATAAATAACTAATTGAACATAAATTCATTTAAAAAAATATTACGTATACGTAATATCTCAAATATAGACGTACATGGTAGCTTTCCGGCTTGACATCGTGATAGACAAAGGAGCCGCGCACCGAGTGGTAGGGACCGCTGTAAACATTGCCGCTGTAGGAGCTCTCGCTGTACGTCTGTTTGTTCAGCTGGAATGTGGCATAGGGACAAATGTCCTCGATATACTCGTTGCCCTCGGCCTTGCCAAAGCTGCCCGAATCGTTGGAATTGGAGCCACGTGGCGCCGCTGGATTCGCTGGATTGCAACGCACGGCCAAATATTGTTGATCCCGATTCTGTTTGTTCTGCAGATTGGCCAGCGATGGCGACTCCGACATCGAGGAGCTCGCCAGACGCGCCTGATTGTTGAGCTCTGCAAATGTTGGAGTAGATTTTTGGGTTAAATATTCAGATCTGAAAGTTTTTAACTGTTAGTACTGCATCTGTTACTCCTAAATTTAATCAAAACTCACTCTTTGCTGACAAAAGAATTGAAATGAAACATTTGCTGAAAGTTTTATTAGCTGAAGATAACAATATGATATTCAATCTAAATTATGAAATAAAATTTATTTGTTTATTTTTATCAAAAAAATTAAAAATAAACTCTTATTTTTCGACTAAATTAAAATGGTTATAAAATAGTAATTAAATTTCAATTTTTATTTAAAAACTATAATTTAACTCTTAATTTAAATTTTTAAAATCTATAATATAATTATAATTAATTAATATAATACAAATTGAAAAATAATTTTTATTTTCAATTGTTATAATAAAAATTTAAAAAATAACTTTTATTTTCCATTGCTAAAATAAAAATTGAAAATAAGAGTTAAATTCAAATTTTAAATAAAAATTTAAATTTAATTACTATTCTATAGCCATTTTAATTTAAATCTAAAAATAAGCTCTCTTTTTTTAATTGTTTTGATTAAAATATATAAATACATTTTATTTTATAATTTACATTTTAAAAATTATTATCGTTACGTTCCCTTTGATTTATTTAGAAATCTGATCGCCTGGTATTTTATTAAAATTCCCCCCACGAACTGATGATAAATCATTTATAATTTCAAATTTAAGGCTCGCATTATTCTTAAAAGCCTATTCTTAAAGACTAACATTAAGTATATGCTATTTTTAAGTTGTCTAAGAATTCTCTTCATAATAGTCTGAAATGAAGTCAATGCTTTCCTATAATTTTAAAAATATTTTACTAAAATTTAGCCTATGCTAAGGGGGAAGCCACTTTGTTTTTTTTTTTGGAATTTTAAATCTATTGAAATGGACTCTGAGGGGTTTAATTTTGTTTGTAAGACAACCATAAGTTTCAGCTGTAACTTACTTCGCTTGCGCAGGAACAAGGCGGCGGCAATCAGTGCCAGGAGCATTAACAGGGAGAGGCAAATGGGCAGCAGCAATTTAAAGTTGGCGTAGAAGGGCAGATCACTCATGTGGGAGACGGGCGTGGAGTGATCCACATTATACAGAACTTTAAAAGACAAAGCAAGTTAGAAATAGTTCAGAATTGTAACAGATCAGTTTAAAGACTTACCGCCCTGCGGTGAGAGTGTGGTAAAGTTGTACACCGACGTTGTGGAGCCGGCATTGTTGTGGGCCGTCACCTTGATCTGATATTTGGTGCCCGGCACCAGATCGCTGACCGTGTAAATGCGCTCGGTGGGCGCGATGTGATTGGAGATGACATTCCAGCTGGATCGGCCATAGACACGGGACTCAATCATGAAGTACAAAATGCCACAGCCCCCATCGCCCCAGGAGTCCAGCCAGCAGGTGACGCTCGTCGAGTTGTTGGTGATCATCTGCGAGTGTTTCGGCTGCACGGGCGGATTGCCCTTCGTATAGGAATTGACAATGTCGCAGGGCAGCCCAGTGCCTATCTTATTATAGGCTGTTATATAAAGCTGATAGCGTGTGCCGCACCAGAGATTGCTGAGCAGATGCGAATTGGTCTTGGCGTCCACCTGCAGCTCCTCCCAGTCGCCATTGTCGCGCTTGTAGTTGATCACATAGCCCAGAATGGGACTGCCCCCATGGCTGTTGTCCAGCCACTCCAGATGCAGGCTGTCCGTATACGTGTTGACCACCGTCAGATTGGGCGCCTCCGGCGGCACCTTCACCACAATGTTGTACACGATCTCATCCTTGCCCCAGGTGTTCTCCACACTGCACGTGTAGTTGCCCGCATCGCTCGCCTGGCATTCCCGCATATACAGGGTGCCGTTTTTGGCAATTGTCTTCCGCGCGCTCGTCTCCATGTTGTGCCCGTCCTGGCGCCAAATTGTGACCGGAGCAGGTGCACCCACTTTACGACAGGGCAGCTCCAGGTGCTCCTTCCAGGGCGTCACAATGCGCTGACTAAAGCTGACAATGCGCGCTGGCACCTTATTATTGGGAGGCACTGTCACCACCTGCGTCTTCTCGCCCTCGCCCATCTTCGTGGCGGCCGTCAGCCAGAACTGGTAGGTGGCCGACTCCTGGGTGCGCACCGTCTCGTGCATCTCCACGTAGGGGCCCAGCAGACGCTTGTGCGTCCCCTCCTCGCGCCCGCCCTCCAGCATCGACATGTAGAAGGTGTAACCCGTCTATAATGAAGGGGGAAATTGGTAAGAAAGGTGCAGGTTAGCGATGGGTGTCGATATGGTGATATAGATACAGAGAAAACAATTTTTTTTTCATTTTTTAATAACCATATAATTGATAATGCAAACACTCTTAAAACTTTATCTAAGACTCGAATCTTTGTAGTAACTTTTAAAGGTTTTTTTCTTAATTAAAGAAAATCCTTAAGCCCAAAAGTTTCTTTCTCTTTTTCAAACATATTTATTTATATTTTTCCATTTTTGATATTAACACTTATCCGTATCTAATCCAAAAAAGCCAAAAGAAAATTTTCCTAAACAAAAAAAATATATACATAAAATTTAAAAGACTCAGAAGAATTGTTATTTTTTTATTTCAATTTTCTTTTAAAAAAAAACTTCTTTAAAATTGGAAAACATACCATAAAAAGGGTTAATTTTTCTTTATTTTTTAATTTATTTTTTTCATCCAAAAAATATACCCTGACAAAAATTCTGTAAACACTTAATGCGTTAATATGATACAAAAAAAAATATATTTTGAGGACATTTTCCTAACATTTTTTAAAGTATTGACTGATTGAAAACATATATAACTTACATTACGTACATACATATGTTATTGTTTTTGAAACAAAAAAAAAACACTTTTACAAAAATTCTTAATTATCCATGGGTACTTAATGGGTTAAATAAATTTTTGTTTCACTCGAACGGAATTTAAATGATAAGATTATTTTAAGAAATCTGCATCAAATCTTTTTAGTTAAAAAGTATTATTTTTTGAATAACTTCACCCACACATACTCTTTTTACTGGGTGTAGATCTTGGAGATATTCAGCTAAAAAAAACGTTTATGTTTTTTGTTTTGAATAAAAGTTAAACATTCTTAACAGTTAAAAAAAAGAAAGATGTTGTAATTTCTTAACACATTTAAAAAAGAAATTATTGTGTGGTTTAACTTGTCAATAAAGTTACTTGACTAACTGTATATGTTTGTTTGAAAAATACAAATCCCTCACACAGATTAATAATATACAGATTGGATGCATTCAACTTTAGTGCTGAGCGGGAACTACTTACGATGTCACCGTTGGGCAGGTCTGGCGGCAGCCAGGATATGATGATTTTGGTGCTCGATGCGGGTATTGCCTTGATTGCTTGCGGCGCCGAGGGCACTACGAACAAGAAGAAGTAGAGGATGAAGCAGCCAAAGACAGAGGAGCAGAGAGAAGAAAGAGAGAGATGGAACAACAAACAAACATATAAATAAAAGCAATTGCAATGAAAAAAACGAAGCTCAGAAATAAATAAAAAGCGCTGCATGAAATTGCAAACGAGGCGACGACGATGACGACGACGGCGACGGCGACTCGAAGGGTGTCGGGAAAGGGTAGGGCAAAGAGGAAGAAGGGGATAGGAGTGGAAGCCGTGCCCCGTTTGCGTTCATTGAACCGCTGCCACTTACCATCCTCATGGGTGCGGCAATAAAATGGTTTGGTTTTCATCCCATCGCCCACTTTGGTGTAAGCCAAAACCCAGACCGTATAGTTGGTATATTTGCGCAGATTCTCTATGGTGACGTATTGATTTGTTGACTTGACAACCTCCGGATCGGTTTCTGTTTCGGGCAGCAGCAGCAACAATATGAACATAAGAGAGAAAGAACAACAATTAGCATTGATTGGCAACAGCAACATGAAGACGCTAAAAAGACAAAGGCTAATTAAAAGGAACCATGGCAAAGAGCTTGTTTATCCGAGTCTAACAAGGCGTAGAACCAAGAAAAAGGATTTTTATGATTCCATTAAATTGTAACTAAAGATGGTTTATTAAAATAAAGTATAATAAAGTAACATCAGCGAGTTTATTATACAGTTTTTATTTAAAGGAAACCTTTTAAAATTTGTGTATATTTCTTGGTTTTATACAGGCGACAAATGTACATTTCCTAATAATAAAAAATGTGTAAGCAATGCAGAAAATATTTAACACATTTTTAATTGAAAGGTGGCTTAAATATTGTAGTTATATTGATTAGTTTCTGTGCCAATATGTAAAAATTAAGTACAAATTTAAAGCCTCTTTTCACTTAAAAATATTTAATAGCAATAACAATAAAAATTTAAAAACAATAAAATATATTTTTATTTTCTGTTTATGCACATTTTTCTCCTTTATTAAAAATGTACATTTGTTTACTTCTCAAATAACCATAAGGTCACAAATTTAAAATTTGTTCTACACTTTTTGATTAGCCCCAAAAAATATTTGTTTCTAAAGAGCTGTTGAATTATTAAATACTTAAAATTATTTTAAAAATAGTAAACAATAATTTGCCAATAGGAAATAATTAAAAATTAAAGTTGTGAATAATTTGTATAATTTTAAAAGCAAGTTAATGCACAATTAAAAATTTGTTGTTTACTTTTTGATTAGCCCCAAAAAGTATGCAATGCTTGCAGTCAAAGTGCAGTTAAATTTTTAAATACTTGAAACTATTTTAAAAATTATAAAAAATGAGGAATAAATTAAAAGTAAGGCTGTAAAAAATGTGTACAATTTTAAAATCAAGTAGAAGCATAAGCTCCAAGTATTTTCGCTGGCCTTCAGCTGTTTGGAATCGCAACGAGAATGAATCGAATGCAATCGAATCGAAATTCAGATACGCAAAGTATTTGCGTTGTGCAGGTTAATGGGTTAATGGCATTGCATAATTGCGCTGAAATTCCCCAATATCAATCCCCATTACCATTCCCATTCCCCATTCCCCTTGCCCCTTGCCAGCACAAACTGAATCCCCAATGCCGCTAAAGTAATTTGCGAGGCAAACAATTCGAGGTATCCAGAGATACGCAGCAATTGCAGACAGACAGACAGTGAGAGGGGCGGTGAAAAGGGAGCGTGCTGAAGGACTTACCGTAAAGCTCATCGACCGATATGTAAAACACTTTGTAGCCCTTGATTTTGCCATTTTGTCCGTCAATATCCGGCGGTGACCAGGTGATATAAATCGATGTGGAGCCAAGCACATCGCATTGCGGCGATTCTGGCGGCGATGAGGGCACTGCGAATGAGAGAGAGAGATAGCGAGTGAGAGAGTGAGTGAGAGGGAGTGAGAGAGAGGTGTGTGAAGAGCAGTGTTGCCAACTCTTTGGGTCATGAAAAAGCTTAACTAGCCTTTGAAAAAAGCTAGAAATAGCAAAAGAAAATGTATGCAGCTAAGAAAAACGCTAGAGTAGTAAAACAATGTTTATATTGATTTAATCTAGTGTTTTTGGTTCGCAATTTGGCTTAGCAATTTTCAAAATATCATACAAAATACTAGCAAAGAGATTTTTGAAAAATTAGTTTTGCAGTCACTTTTAGAATTGTTTGAAGAATTTTTTTGCATCCAACAATTTTTTTGTTTGAGACCGAGGAAAAAAGTTGAAAAATAAACATTTCCAAAAACTTAAAGTTTTCCATGGGTACTTAATGGGTTAAAAAAAAATTTGTTTGTATCATTCAAACGGAATTTAAATGAATAGAAGATTAAATTAAGAAGTCTGCATAAAATCTTTTTTATTATACAAAAAATTTGACAAAGTTAGAGGGTATGAAGACATTGGTGGACCACTGCATATATTCATAAATTGTGAAATACCTCGTTAGTGATGGTATAAAACTCGAATCAATTGGTTTCATAGTTAAAAACGATAAAATTTAATGCTCTTCTAGCTTATCAATGTTCTTTTTCCATTCAAATGGAAAAAATACTACAAAGAATTTAAGTGTGGCATCGTAAAACATAAGAGCACAAACTAAAATTACGCCAATTTTGCTTGGAAAATAGCTATAATTCCCGCTAGCTGCTAGTTAACATTTTATCTCCCATTTGCCAATTGCAACCCACTAGATCTAGCGGGAAAATAGCTAAATTGGCAACACTGATGAAGAGGCAGGCAAGTTTATTAAACGTTTTGCCAGCCGGCGCCAGTTTGCCCATGCCAAGTCCTCATTTTTTTCTCCTCCTCGCACGGGCAATTAACAAATCCAATCAATGGAGGCTGTGCTGCCACGCCCACTTACCATCCTCCATTGTTTGCACAGCAATTTCCTTGCTGGGCGGCCCGCTGCCCTGGCTCGTATAGGCCTGGACAATCACATGGTATTGGGTGAACTTGTTCAGATTGCTGAGCACCGTCTCGCCACCGAAATGGGAGCGCACCTCGACCGTCTTGAAGCTGAAGCCCTGCGTGGGATTCACCTCCTTGTCCTCGGGCGTGAGGGACATCTGATAGCCCACATAGTAGCCCAGCAGGATGCCGTTCCAGTGATCACGCTCGGGGGCATCCCACGTCACGGATATCTCCGTGGAGCTCTTGGCCTCGGCACGCACCGTCAGCGGTGGCCCCGAGGGCACCTCCTCCAGCGTCGTCACCTGCACCACCTCGGAGAACTCCGAGGCGCCCAGCTTGTTCTCCGCCGACATGCGGATGTGATAGGCCTTGGCCGGTCGCAGCTGCTGGATGTTGATCACCGTCTGGGCGCCGCTGATGTCGATGTGCTCGGCATTTTGCCAAATATCTTAGGGGAAAAACATAGGGATTATAGTTAAAATAAAAATTATTTATTTAATATCAATTATTTTTTGAGCTTAATCATAATATTAAAAAAAACCTGATGCATCGAATATCTTTGTAATATTAAAAATTGTATTCGCATAATACGAAAAAAATTAAAAATAATCAACTTTAATTTTTTGTAATTTTAGGATTTTAATTTTCAATTTATGTTAAAAAATATTCAGAGCAATATCAAAATTAATTAATTAATTTATCAATTTTTTAATTAAATTAAAATGCTAAAAATTAAAAAAAAATATTGACTTAAGCTTTTACTTATTTTCTGTTTTGTTTCCTATAATTATACAATTAATTTAATCGAAAATTATTTTAGTACTAAATATTTATTGACAAATTTAAAAATAACTTTTATTTTTTTTAATAATTTGTAATAGAAAAAATGAAATTTAAATTAATTAATTATTTAATTTATAATTTAAAACAGAAGTTTAATTACTATTTATTATTATATTATTTAAATCAACTTAATAAAAATAGTTTTTTCCCTTCCAAAATAATATATCTAATATTGTCCATCCCAAATTAATAAAACTGATTTTTTCACATTATGCATTTAGTTAAGATATTTTTTTTTCAGCCTTAATTTTTGTACATTAAACTTACCTGAGATTTGCTTGTAGTATATATGATACTGTTCGATGGGGCTGTTGCCGGCAAAGGGTTGGCTCCACGTCAACTGCAAACTGCGCGATTGCTGCGAGTTGATGCGCAGATTCTTCGGCTGTTCCGGCACCTCCTGGACGATAAGTTGTATGGACATCTCGTCCTGTCAAAATGCCAAAGTGTTTGCTTGGTTAAACACTCGAAAGACTTCATTAAACGACGCCTCATTGGTTAGACCGACAGCGTCAGTTGCCAGTTGGCCAATTCAAAATGCCATAAATTAGGGTTAACAACTGTGGCCAGCTGGGCGATGGGCGGCAATGAGGCGTCATTCGTTGTGGGCCAAAACCAAAAGCGTCACGCCCGTTAACAACTTGCAAACATACGGCGACAAAGTCTGCATGTGTGAGAGTGTATATGTGTGTGTGTGTGTGTCTGTGTGTGTGGGTGTAGGGCTGGTGATCGATCACAGTTATGGTCACTCTTTGCTGCACTGCATCAATTAGCAATTGAAATGCTTTACGTGCGCTTAAAGCCTGATAAATTGCATTAACTGTCTACAATTAAGTTTGCTTAACTCCTTATACAATATAACTCTTAATAAACAGCTAAAATCCCTTTTTAGTCAATAACACGAATAAAGGGCAAAAATATGTAATCCAATTTCTATATACAGATGTATATCTGTTTTTTATTGACATTAAATCAACAGACAACTTATAGTGTTCTTATAGCAAAATTTTTCATTCTTTTAATTAAAATTTAGATGAAGTCTCCCTAAGCACTATATTTATATATTTTAATGAAAATAGTCTAAGGTAATCAATACCAATATTTATGTTGGTGGAGTATATAAATAATTTAAAGGCTTTAATGTCAAGGTTTTATTTTTATTTAACAGCTTTTGTTTCATCTGTCGTGACCAAAAAACGAGACCTAAAAAAATAAATAAAATAAATAACTCGAGTTCAAAGACTTCAATGAATATTGTACGTTTTAGCAAAATGTAAATTCAAAAAAGTTGAAATATAGTTCCTATTTCTAGCATTGCAAATTGTATCCGAAACTTAATTATTTATTTATTTAAAAATTCAAACAAGTGAAATTATAGTGAATAATAATTATAGTGAATAAATAAAATATTTATGTATTTTGATTTAAACCTCATTACATATTTATTTAAAAGCTCATCTAAGTTTGCCTAAAGTGAGTAAATAATAAATTGATGTTGATTTAAACTCAACAACTGAGCTCCATAAAGTTAAATTTTAAACAATATTTTAAACTGGAAACCTCATTCTTAAGTTTCCTCATAGACCCTATTTTTTTGGTATTCTAAATTTGTAGCAATATTTTTACCTATAAATATGTATATCAACTTTAAATCACTTGCCCATAATTAGACTTATTTTAAGAAATAACCAAAAGTTCTTTTGACTATTGTTTTAATTTTAAGCCTTGTTGCAGCCCTGGCAGAAGTGTTGTTTTGTGTGTGTGTGTGCGTGTGTGTGTTGTGGTAGAAAAGTGTCAGCCATGCTGTATCTTACCTGT
This sequence comes from Drosophila recens, assembly GCA_037043495.1. Taxonomy (NCBI): domain Eukaryota; kingdom Metazoa; phylum Arthropoda; class Insecta; order Diptera; family Drosophilidae; genus Drosophila; species Drosophila recens. The sequence continues at coordinate 2,974 of JBAMBJ010002721.1, read as the reverse complement.
CCAAATGCATTGTTGGCCTGACAGATATAAATGCCAGTATCCTGGCGATATGTGTGCGAAATGCCCAATTCGGAGACCATGCCGTCGTCGAGCACTTGATCTCTTATTGTGTAGCTACAGTACAGTGTGTGTGAGTGTGTCACAAGGTGTGTATGTGTGTGTGTGTGATTTATATGCAAGTAAATGCATTTAAGAGATACAAGATACACACAGATGTCGACATGCAAAACGACGATGGCGAGATGTCGAGTTGCGGATACGAATACGAAATACGAGAATACGTTTGAGTTTACGTATGCGTTAACGTATACAGATACGTTTGCGGATACAGATACAGATACATTCACAGATACATATACAAATGCAGATACGGATACGAATACGGATACGTGTTTGCGCAACGTGAGCGACGCAATGCAATTTTATAACAATGTTTTTCACGTTGCAGTTGTCGTTGTTGTTGTAGTCGTTGTTGTTGTCGTTGTTGCAGTTGTTTGTTGACAAAGACGAAGACGAACGAGGCCAACACAAATACACACACAGTTCAGAGTGTGTGTGTGTGTGTTTGGCATAAATAAATAAAACGCGTGTTGCATTCAGTTTGTTTTTGGGCAGCAATCGCAGCGACATTAAAAGAGAGAGGGAGGAAAGAAAGAAAGCCGGAAATACACATACATTAAAATACTTACAAGTGGAAAATACTTAAATACTAAAATACTATTTAGTATTTGGCACACACACAAACAAATAAAGCTTTTACTGCTACTCAAAAGGGGGGCAAAAAAAAGAAAAAGAAACGTTTGCAAATTGCAAGAAACCTTGATAACTTTTCTTTCCCCATTTTTATTTGAATTTGGCATAACTGTAATACTTATTGCCTTGACTGGCAAATTGAATTCCGTCTGGGGGGTGGGAGCGGTGGCTAAGAATCAGCTAGGATTTGCCACGCCCCTTTCATCCAGTTGGCTATTTGCACAGCTCTTTTAATTAAAAGCAATTTGCAGCATGCAATCGACTTGGAATTGATTTCAACAGTTATACACCCCAAGGCATTTGCATAGAAACGCTTTGCGTGCACATCCAAATGTAAATAAAGCTTTGATCTCAAATTTGTGTATTGAAATGAAAAGCAAAAAAAAAAGTATTTTAATTTTGTGACATAAATCAAAATGTTTTATATTTTCTCCACAAATAAATAAAATATTAACTTATCAAAATAAAAGAAAAGTTTTATATTATATTTTATATTTATTCACAATATATTACAAATAAATACATTCAAATAAAGATATAAATTGCTAGACTAAATAAATAAACTAATAAGGCTGCTTAGTTTTTTTTTAAAGAGATAAAATTAGTTTTTTAATCTGTTTAACATGGTAAAAAATTTATTTTAATATTTCTAAGGCATTTTTTATTTGACTCAAACTAAAAATTTTGATAATATATTGTTTTTGAAAATTATTTTAATAATGTATTTGAACATTTTTAATATTTTCAATCAATGCTTTGTAGTGTTTAATAAAATATTTATTTGTACATTTTTTAATAAAATTTCTTAAAAAAAATCTAAATTTTGGTATATGTTCTTTTAAAAAGAATACATAAATGTAGCTTAATTTTTGCAAAACTAACAGACTGCTGGGTAAATTAAAATGTATATTAAATGAAATATGTAAAGTAAATATCTCAAATTCATAAAAACGACTATAACTAACAATAAATAAAATTGGAAAACTAACAACAATTTATGGAAAAGGTGGAATAATAAACATCAAAACAATTATATGTATTGATAATCAAAAAAAAAACATTTCAAAAAAAGTATTACTTATGTATGCTTTATTTTATTTGAAATGCAACTGCTTCTAAGCAAGTGTCCTGGAGTGTGCAATCAAACGTAAAGAGTTAGAGGGAGGGGCAGTTGGGTAAGCTTACCGTGAATCCAGAGACTCGTCAAGATACTGTTGCGTTGCCTGGATCTTCCATTTGAAGTCAATTGGATTGTCGCCCTGGACATTGCACTGCACGTGGACCTGTTTGCCCTTGGCCACCGAGATTTGTTTCGTTTTCGTTGGGAAATGTGCGGGCACTGAGACAGAAAGAGAAAGAAAGAGAGAGAGACATTAATAACCGTATTCAATGAGAGATAGAGAGTGAGAGAGACTTCTACACACCATTGACTTTCAGGAAAATCACTTTGCTGACACCGGAGCCAATATTGTTCTTGGCCTCGCACAGAAAATGTCCCTGCGACTCCTTGCTGATCTTCTTGAAGTAGATGGTGCCATTGGGAAATAGCTGAACGGTCGGCTCATATAGGAAATCCTTGTATTCGCCCGGCGTTGGTCCTATGGCCTTTTTCCAGGTGATTGTCGGCTTTGGGTAGCCAGCGGATTGGCAATGCACCAGGACATCGGTGCCACTCTGTGCACTCGAATCCTTTGGCTCCAATATCCATTTGGGCGGCACATTCACGGTGAGCGGCACTGTGAATCTTTCCGTGCCCGCCACATTGCTGGCAATGCACGTATAGTTGCCCGAATGATCCGAGGCAATGTGCTCGATGACCAAACTGGCTGAATATTCATCCAGGCGACGAATAACCTCATTGCTGCAGGACCAACACAGAGAGAGAGAGAGAGAGAGAGAGAGAGAGAGAGGGACAGGGAGAGAGAGAGAGAGAGAGAGAGACGGAGACAAGTTAATACTACGGAATTGAGCAACATTAATTGGAATCTCTCACCCGGTGCCTATGAGGGGTTTGCCATTGCGCTCCCAGCGAAAGCTGACCGGTAAATCACCCTCAAGGATCTGGCAGGATATCGCCGCACGCATCCCCTCGCGCAGCATGTTCGTCATCGCCTGGATGGGCATGATTTTTGGCGGCACTGTAAATGGTAAATCATGTATGTTGCATGTAGAGATGGTCATGAATTTCATAAAATCTGATGCTGAGAAACAATTTTGAATT